>JBCFYV010001185.1:0-57861 GCA_039000515.1 Timema cristinae | reverse complement strand
TAAATCGCCAACATGGTATCGATGTGATTTTGTTGTTGGTAGAAAATTATTTTAAACATCCTTGTTTATATAATACCAAATTGGCACAGTTATGACAATATATTTAATATATATAAATTTAATTTAAAACATGTCATCTAAACACGACAAACTGTGTTCCAGACCCAATTTTAATCTAAATAAACTTGATAGCATGCCAACCTTGAGTGGGTTTTATTTTTAGAATATAAAGTGCGCGTAGGCCTAAAAAATAACATTTGTGTATCAAGGATACTGTACTTTGGCACCCATGGGCTTAGGGACCTCTGACCACATTGTAAATAAAATGAATACAAATTTAGGGAGCTACTAAACGTTTGTTTAACCCCGAATGGATCATATTTAGCATCCTGCGACCATTATTTCGTCTTTCCCAACCAGTCCCGTGTCTATATTCTTTTTCCTACGCTCCCTATCATAATTTTCAAATATTTTATTAGTAATTAATGCAGCTGCTGACCCAAAAATTAATCTCTGACGTTCGATAAATATTAGCACTAAAACCTAGTAACCAAACTAGCAGCGTGTGAATACTCTAGTCCCGTTTCCATTGTAGTAGCTAGTATACAGATATTCTAGGCGCCAGCTAGCACACTTGATTTCTAGTACAAGCAAGTGTCGTGTGATACAGGCTTTACTCTCACGACTTTTTCGCTCTGGAAAGAGTCAGGAGTGTTTGCCATTCTCGAATCTTCTGTCGTTCTTCGTTCTCCTACTATGAAAAAATCAACTATAACTGCTTACTATCGGTACTAGATAGCAGTGCGGTCTACAATATTAAACTAAATTTTTCTTAACATTACTTAGACATAATTATGTGAATTGGACACTAAAGCTTATATGCTAAGGTTAATTATTATAAGTAATATGAGTAAATAATAGAATTAAAGAATCAAACACAATAGGACTCGGATAAATTACACATAAAACTTAATTCGTTCATAAGTTGAAAGAAAGGGACAGATTTTCACGCTCAAAACGGGAATTGTGAGAACAGTTAGCACTCGCTCGACGAGTTTTGGTTGAAGGTGTAAAGGGATTGGGAGAGAGCCAACCATGCGGTGAACTATATGATCTTATGAACGAATCTTCATGAACGACTCATTTGAGTGAGCGAACTTATGTGAACTAGTTCACGTCAATGATCTGGTTCAACCCATCACTACAATACATATGAAGACTTAAGATTGCCAGCACTTTAGTCTCTAGTGATAGTACACACACCTGATGGCTTTATTTCGTCCCAGTATTCAATTATTTCTTTTATAGGTTAGGATTCTGATATGAGACACACCCTTACAAACAAAGCTTCCTTCAAAAAAATCATTTTATTTTTTAAAGCCTACATCAATTTTTTTTTAAATAAAAAACTCATGATTTCAAATATATTTTGATTTTAAAAAGTCTTTTAATATAACTTTTTTACCCCTTTGGTTTTGTATCTCATTTATTAAATTTTAAAATTAGTGAACAATAACAAAATGCCGGGTTGCCTTGTGTGTATAGAAGAGTTTAAAGGTACCCAAAATTTTTTAATTTTCTCTTACACAAAGGTTTTCAGAGATAGCTCGAAAGTTTCGGCCCAAAATGTTATACACAAATTTTGAAAGGGGAATATTTCCCACGTAACCCAAATGTTTCTGCATCTATCAAGACCAACGAAAACCCCGAAGACCCCTAAAAAAAGGGAAATTTGAAAAAACAAAAAATTTAAAGATAGTTTTTTCCAAAATTTTGGGTACAAAAGGAATTCCTACATCCATTTTTTTTTAAACCCTTGCAAGCTTAAAATCCTCTGATTTTTTTTCCACAAAACAGAATAATTTTTTTTCGAGTCTAATAAACTACCATAAGCTCCAATGGAAATTTTGGGTTCGCTTTTTTTTAGAGCGCCACTCTGGGTTTCCGGGGGTAATCTTTTCAAAAGAAAAAAAATCCCTTTCTCTCTTTTAAAAAACCCGGGGGCGGCAAGTTCTTAAATGAAACGATCGTTTAACTTAGTTAAATATATAAATAAAAGTATTCTACTAGGTCCATGACCCCAAAAAAAAAGGGACGGGAACAATTTCGAAGCTTTTCCGGAGCTGAAAATAACTTTGTGAGAAATACAAGACAAAAAGCATTTAATAATAAATTGAAGTGTTTTTTTAACTTAAAAACCAGACAAAAGGGTTTGAAAAGCAAAAAAAGGGATATTTTTCAGGCAAAGGGTTCTCCCAAATTTATTTGACGGGCCAAGTTTTATGCTAATAAAATTTTTTTTTCCTTTTTTAAAAGTTTAAATTTAAATTTTTTTTTTTTTTTTTGAAAATGCAAAAAGGCAGTAATTTTCAAAAAATACCAAGTTTTCTTTAAATTTTTTAATTAAAACATTTCAATCTTTTTAACAAATTAATGATCAATTTCATTTTTATCAAGAATATATACTATTAAAAAAACTTATGATATTAAAAAGAATCCAAAGTAATCATTTTTCACCCAGATTTGACTAATACTTAGCTGTATTATTATCTTTTTTTTTAGATTTTATCCATAAATTTTTTAGAAATTATTATATACCCCACCCATGGTCTTTTGAGAATAAAAATTACAAAAGTAAAAAAGTTTCAAGACAGATGTAACAACCTACGAGTTATAGCTTTTTTCGAATGGGGGGCACTCAACCCAACCTCCTAAAACGGCTGCAACCCCGCGGCACTAGCACAGAGCTTCTTTTCTCCAAACAACCACCTGATGACTTTACGGGGGCGTTCGACAGGCGCCCCCTAGCGTCAAACCCAAGGGTGGCGAGAAAAAAAGGGAAGGGTAGTTGCTTCTTCCGGTACTCGACCCGTCCTTCGCTTCTCCTTCCCCTTTCCCTCCCCCCTCACGTCCCCCCCCCCTCGTTTTTTTCAACTTTAACTTTGTATATATAGTGGTGCACTGGTGGTCTTTGGTCACTTATTTTGACCACCCGCTTATCGAGGGGGGGAGAACGGCGATTTTATTATTATTATTAGCACCGCGTTTTTACTTTTTCCCTTCGGGTTTAGCACTTACGCTAACGGGGTAATGGTTGGGGGTGATTGTGAGATGAAATGAAGGAAACCTTTCAGTTTAACGTGGAATCCGAAACCCCGGTGGAGGCCCCTGGCATTTTCCCCACATTCACAAGTTTTCTTGTCAGAGGTGAAGGAAGGGTTTGGAAAACAGATAAATCTTTGCTGGGACCCAGGGGTCGAACCCCGGGCCCCCAGAAAAAGGGCGATATAGGAAAAGGGGATTTTTATTATTTTTTTATTTTGTATCTAAATTTATTTTGGCCGGTTTAAAGGGGGGAGAACTTTCTAAAAATTTTTGTTTTTGGGGCACAAATCCCTTTGTTTGAAAATGTAAACTCACTACGTCATGCGCTTATTTTGCTATTGTCAAAAAAGTCGTCGGCCCTTTTTGCCATCTTTTTTAGCCCAGCCCTATTTTTTACAAACCCATTAGCTTTGTTGGCATATTTACTACTATTGAATTTCGCAGAGTAAAACTCCGCGTCTTGGGCTTACTTACCACCTAGTATTTATTTATGAGTACGCTTAGGATTAAGCTGTTGTCCGGGTAGATTACATTGTATTAGGAGACAGGAGACTTATAGGATATATATGGACTTGGTCCACTTTTGGTCGTTATTATTGTGTAACGCTATGATATTAGTTGGGGTTTGTGAGCGCCTAACGACTATGTGTTACGCGGGACTTTTGAATATCAAACTTTAAAGACCACCCTTTTTGTATTGGATGTTCTTCGAACCTAGGACCATAGACTTTGGATTATTGTCTGATATGTTTAATTATGTTCGTCGTTGCATTTTTGAGTTATGGTCTCCGCCATCTAAAAGGAAATATTTTTTGTTAGGAAGGAAGACGCGCTTCACGCTCGATGTTTTGTTGATTTCTATAATGTGTACCTTTTCATTGTTTATAACAAATAAAGAATATTAAAATTAGGCCATTTCACCTGATTTTTCAGTCATCCTCACCCTAGTATAGGAAAGGGGAGGGGGTTGCACAAAGAGCTTCAAATTAAATCTTTTTTCTTATTAATCATCTATATTACATGGTTTCCCCACATACTTATAGAAACATCCTTCCCATGAATTTTGCGATTAAATGTGTCTTCTTTAAGGATTTCTTTTTTTCAAAGTCACTTGGTTTAGGGTTTTGTGATTGTGAGTCTTAATGACACGTTTTTGCGATTCTTTAGACACAAGGTTTTGTGCATGTCTAATGACACAATGTTTTGTGCATGTGTTATTGGTACGACGCTTTGTATCGTGTTTTAGCACAATTCCTCACTACCTTTTTTTATTTTACGCATATAACTTTTTTTTAAGTTGGTTTTAGGTCTATTCTGTTAAATATGTGATATTTACATATTTAATTCATCATAATTATAATACTCCACTTAAATTTTGATACATAAAGTCATAAGAGTTAAATATTTACCACCTCAAAAACCTTCCTCTATTTCAAAACCAAATAAGATAGTGCTTTATTTTTGTTAGTACATAACTAATATGAACTTAGAACAATAAGATTGATGCCAATGAAAGGATTTTACTATATTAAAAAAAATATACAAATCTATTAACTATTTTACTGATCTCAATTTTAACATTATCAAGTATTGGATTAAAAAAAAGTTCCTTGTTTAGGAATAAATATATACCAAAATATAATCATAAATCAGATTTAGATAAGTACTCTTATCTAAGAGCCATTACTACATATTAATGATACTCCAATCAAAATATCATAAATAAAATTGGCCATCTCTCTCGAAACGGCAACATATTCCACAATGGCCAAACTTGAAAACTTTGGAACATTTACAAATAAGATTCTGCGGGATCGTTTCATGGAACGGTTCGCGTATGAGACAATGCAGCACGAAATGCTTTCTAAAAATGAAAATGAAGTTAGATGAGGAAATTTCCATGGCAGTAGTAACGAAGCAGCGACACAACATCAAGGTATGATGCGGCCAACTTCGACTACACCGGTGGGGTACCAAGACCAAGAAGCAGGCCCAATGGAAGTACACAGTCTATCTAGAAACCATCAATCTCAAACAAATAGGTGCCAATAATCAACAAATTTTCTCCAAGCCAAACAAAAGGATCAACGATGTTATCTTTGTGACAAAGAGCATCTAACCTCTGAATAGCCATGGGCGAATGCGATATGTCGTTTTGTAAGAAGTTGGGTCACATAGAAATGACTTGTAGGTAGAAGAGACAAAATGACGTCAAACGAAAAGTCCAACACCCACAAACAAACCATTTATCACTGATGGAAAAATGCAAGATCAATATTAGATATGGAATATCAGCTGTTGAACATGCTTGTCACAATCCTTAAACTCGTTATTTTCTATTAGCGATCCTGCACGGCACTGCCCATAACCCAATGTGGTATAAGAATTATATACCCCCCCCCCCCCCACTTCCTTGGTACCCGATTTCATTTTGAAACGTTATCTCGGAAACCTAATTATAAACCAGCTTATAAATATTTTCTTCAAAAAATTTGTTTTAAAAATACCCTAATTGAAAGGTTAATAAAAATTTTAAAATCCAGCTTCAAGGTGAATTTGCACCCCCTTCAAGCACTTATGTTAAAAATTTCAGATCTCTCTGTGATGTTAAAAAATTTGGCTGGGCATCGCACACAAACAAACAAAACAAACAAACAAACACATGAAACAGAAAAACACTTCCTTTTATTATTATAGATGTTCAGTACAAGACAGTATTTTTACTTTTAATTGTTTTGCTCTGGTTGAAAATATTAGAACGTGTCTTTGTGTGATTATGTTTCTTGAATTTTAATAAAACCTGTTTCTTTATTTGAATTGACCCATGAAGATCCAGCACTGCTAGATGGCCATGATAAGCTCTCAGTGGAAAATATAAGCTCATCATGTAAAACAAATATAATCAAAGTATAACTTTGATTAAATTTTTACTAGCATTGTAACACATGTAATTCTATTCAATTTATTTATTTATTCTTAGAAACAATATTTTTTTCTGTTGATGATACTGAACAATTATGTTGCGTCCTACAAACAACAGCGTTTTAGAATCGAAAAAAATACTATAGGCACTTTCTATTGTAAATAAGTTTTGTTAGTGTGTTATTTTGTCAGTTTAAAAGTATGATAAAGTGACAAACATTCTGGCAGGTTAAAATCAGGGCGCAGTAATTATATTTTTATAATTTATTTGTATAAATGAGCTAGACCCAGTTTATATGGTTGCTACAAATTTGGTTAAAACCTGGAAACGTCGGGGAATTTTTTAATGTCAGGGAAATGTAAGGGAATTTAAATACTTTAATAACTGTGCATATTTTTTTTTTTTTTAAGAACTGCGTCTTTCTACCTGTTCAAACTATAAGCTGAGTACTATTTACACTACTAGTTTAGGGAGTGAAAAGGTTGAATATAGAAGAAGTGAACCCGCATTGTCGCGGAGAGTGGAAAAGCATTTAGGGATCCCCCCCCTCCCCAGTTAAATTCACCCAACTGATATTTGAACCACGATCTTCCGGTCCTTGACAATTCTAGCTCAACACGAATCTAGCGCGTTAGCCAACTATGCCACTGAGTGCACCTAAACATTTTAAACAGAAGTGAGAGATTTTGTTTCTAGATGTGAACAAAAGTGCATCGCCTATATATGGCAATCAACATGAGATGGTTGTGCAGTGTTTTGTTTTTTATAAAAGTTTTTCACAAGAACACAAATAATACCTAAAACATAGAATAGTGGAAAAAGAAACTAAAATACAGTTAATTCCCAAATGTCCGCAGTGATGAAGGTCTCGAGTGTCGCTGATAACAAAAAACTGTGGATAATCTGCATATTTAGTAAAACAATATTTTAGCATGTTCAATTCAAACTAGTACTCATGTATCGTGATTGCCTTTATGAGTACACATCATATTTCACACAGCAAGATAGTAAAAAACCAAACTTTAATTCAATATAAAGTATATTCAAAATGGACGTATCACTTAAAAATTAGAATTCAGGTTCATCACAGCTGCTTCCTTGTCTCTTATCCTGTTATGTAATTTTCCATAACATCCTGTTCCAGATAATTAAGCAGGTTATGAATCCATTTCAGTGCAGTACCCCTTGAATGAACTTTTTGTCTCTCAGGCCATTATCTCTTCCCTAAGGATTTACTGAATACAACAATCGGTAGCTCTGGGTTCTCTGTAAAGCGGCATTTTTTTTAGGTAGTCCATGTTGTTGGCGATGCAGGAGCAAAATCCCCCCCAGATATTTGGGAGTTTACTGAAATTGATATTTAAAACTTTTTGGGGGTTTATTTTTTTTCCCCTATAAACTATTCAATCACTTTTGATCATGAAAAAATTAGCCTTTTAGCGAGAAAAGATTAAAAGGTTATTTTTGAGATACTTTTTTTTTTAAAACGTTGATGAAAACCGGGAAAAGGAAAGGGAAATTTTAAAAAAAAAGTTTTGTACCCTTTAATGACTAAGTTAAACTTTTTCAGACCCAAAAATTTTGAACCGGTTTAAAACCCCTTTCATAATGTATTTTTTAAAAAGCTGTTTTCCCTCTTTGGCATTCAAATAAAAAAATTTCGGGGTTTGGTTAATTTGTTTTTAAAAATTTAGCAAAAAAACCACTGATAAAAACTAGGTCCCAAAGTTTAAAAAACATTTTTTCAAGAAATTAATTATGCAAATAGGGAATCGGGAAAAGGTTTTGAATTTAAAAAAAATTTTTAGCTCGCTTTTTTTGTGAAGGGAAAAATAAAAACTTTTTAAAAGATAGAAACGCTAGTTAATGGCAATGAAAAACATAAAAAAAAAAAATTTAAATTTTAAATTTATAAAAATTTTTTCCTTTTGGCTGCATTGAATTTGAGATGGGGGAACCCGTTTGGGATAAATCCTCCCCCCCCCCCCCTTTAAAAAAAAGTGTTGCAAAATAATTTCAAAAAAATTTTTTAATTGTTTGGTTTTTTAAATAAATACTATTATTTCCCTGTATTACGTGCTTTACTGTTTCGATTTTGATTTCATGTGAAAATTTTCCTATAAAAATTTTGTTCATTTTTGTAGTGAATAGTGTTTTAAGGGAAAAAATATATATAAGAAGCTACAAAAAAAAAAACTTTAACCCCCCCTTTAAAATTTCCCTCCGTGGTTTGAAAACGGGTGCTCTAAGAGTTTAAAGGGTTCAAAATATATTTCTTTGAGTTTGCAAAAGGGTTTGGAAATAGTCCTTTTACAAAAAAAATAGTAATAGAAAAATATAATTATAATAAAAATGGTAAATATAGTTTTCATTTTAGTTTTAATTTAACAAATTGGTAAAAACCCTTTTTTTGGTGTCCAAATTTAAATTTTACCTAAACCTTTTTTTATCTTTGTTGAAATTTAAAAAGGAATGAATTTGTTAGAATTTATTTTAAACATTTAACATTTAATTCACGCATAACTTATCTTTTAAATTTGGGTTTCTAAATTAATTTAAAAACGTCTCGTTTAAAAATTTTTAAAATTCAAAACCATAAATAAAAATTAACAAAATTTAAAATAGAACTAATATATTTAAAAAAAGTGGGGCAGAATTTTAAAATTCACAGTAAAAAGCATTTTGCCGGGAAAAAACCAAACTTCAGGAAAGTGACCCGATGACTTTTCCCTAAAATTACAAAAAAACCAAACATCTTACTCGGGGCCCCATTTCGATAAATTGACAGATTTTGTTTCCCTCGGGAGTACCCCAAAACCCCTTCTTCGAGCGTTATTTGTATTGGGAAAAATTTTTTAACCAAAGTCACGTCCCCCCTTTTTTGCCCCGAAAAAACCCTACCAAAAAACCGTCATTTCTGTTTGTAAAAATATTCATCCCTCGCTTCACTTTTTTGTTTCTTTTTTTAACCAATTCTACAGGGGGAAACAATTTTTTTTGGACGTAAATCTAATAGGCTAAAAAGCTACTAGTGACAAATGATGTCTAGGCGTCGGGCTCTCACCCCCCGCGATGAGGCCTTCCTGAAAACCATGAGTTTTTTTAAAAAAAAGTGGTTCTGTGTTGGAGCCCAAAGAAAATTTTTTTTTTTTATGTCCAAAATGACCCAAATTTTATGTTCGGGTTTCTGACTTTTTTTATAGTCCTTAAGACTTTATTTTTTTTTAAAATTTGGGGGAAAATTTCTTGATACCCAAACTGAAAGGGCCCAATGCTTGGGCTTACTTAGTGTTTAGGATCAAAAAACTGTTAGAAACATTTATCCAACAATTTGTTCATTTACCAATTAGGTCTGTGATTGTTACCATACCTTTTTAATTTCCCCATAAATGTACCTTTTTTTTTTGGTGGGGAAAAACTGGGGGAAAGGCAACTAGTTTGTAATAATGGCCCGGGGGGAAAAGTGTTAGTGTCCGGCACCCTTCTTGGCGAAAATTTGGTAAATTTAAATATAATTGTTGTTTGCACTAGTTGCAGTATTTTTTAGGAAAAACCGGCCATAGTATTTTTTAGAGCCAAAAAATTTTCCGGGTGGCCCCCATTTTCCATTAAAAAATGATACTTCCATTAAAAAGGAGTTTTAAAATTTGTGTTAAAAAACTCCTATGGACTAGCTCATGAAAGGGCCCCCTCCATGGTTTTTTAAATTTAATGTGAAACCCGGGCAAAAGAGTTGGGGGGGAACTCCTTTGCACAGCAGTTTTTCAGTTTTTGAAAAAAAGCCATTACAATAAAATTAAATCCCACTCGGTACTTATATTAGGTACTTAAAAATTTTTTTCCAAATTTTGAAATTTGATAAAACCCAATAAATTTTTATGTTTTATTAAATGCAATAAACAAATTTACATAAGTAAATTCCTCCTGTATCTTTGATCGTTTGTTTTTTTTGTGGATAACAGAGTTCCCAAAATTTTGGGGTATTCACTGAAAGGCAACACTTTAAAACTCGAATAATGTTAATTTTAAAATTAAACAAAAAATTTTGGGTTTTAAAGGGTTCGGGAAAATAAATACATCCTAAGCTCATTAAAAGAAAATTTTATTGCTTTTAATTTATCAGTACATTTTTTTAATGAAATTTAATTTAATAATAACGTAATAAAATTTTTAAAAAAATTTTTGGAGGAAATGTCCCCCTGTAATAAGAGGCCCGGGGAAAAATTGGAGCATGGGCCCCCCCCCCCAACCCCCCGGACTGCCCTGCTACAAAACGTAAAAAACTTTTTAAAACAAGGATTACAAAAAATTTGTTTTCATTCCCTAAAATTTTCAACTAATTCCATGTAAAATTGCCTTTCGGGGTCCAATTTCTATTAGTCGTTTAGGATTGATGGCGTTGTGTATTGTAGCTTAATATTGAATTAACTTTTGCTTCCTATTTGAATTGCTGTTTTGTTGGGGCAAACCCAAAAATTTAAATAGCGGGGAATGGGTTTTTGAAACAAAATTGTAATATTTTAAAAAGATTTAAACAAAAGATAAACCCTTTTATTCTTTTAGTTTCCTTTTACCAAAGGGTTTTTTAATTCAATTTTTCCCTATTGGGATGTATACTTTTATTGTGCCCAAATTTAAAATTCGTTTTAAAAACTTGTATATCTCTCTTGTTTGGGGATCTTTCCAAAAAATTTTCCATTATTTTTATTTGAAAATTGGATTCATAAATTTTTTCTATTAATAAAAAGAAGGGGGACGTAAAAAATTTGGTTGGTAAATTCATCTATTATTAAAGGGCCCTTTAATCCCCAAAAAAATTAGGTTTAAAATCTTTTTTTTAGAATAAAATAAAAGGGTGTTTGTCTAAATTAATTTTCATCTTGAAGCCCTTATCACAAACATCACACTTATAATTTCTTTGTTCTGAATTGAATAAGAGGGTGTTTGTAAAATAACCCCTTCCCTTTAAAAACCCCTTATCAAAAATATCAAACTTATACTTTAATTTTTTTTGAATGAATAAAAAAGGTGTTTTGGTTTAAGTATTTTCCCCCCTTTAAAAGCCCTTTTTTAAAAAAAATCCCCTTAACTTTTATTTCTTTTTCTGAATGAAAAAAAAAGGTTTTCCTTTTTAAAAAGTACCCTTCCCCTTTGAATTTTTTTATCAAAAACAGCCACTTATATTTCCCCTTTGTTCTAAATAAAATAAGAAGGTGTCTGTTTAAAAAGTATTTAATTTTGTAGTCTTTATCAAAAAATATCACACTTATACTTTTTTTGTTCTGAATTTTTATAAGAAGGTGTTTGTTTAAAGTACCCTTAAATTTGAAGTCCTTATCCAAACATCACCTTAACTCTCTTTTTTAAAATTTTAATAAGGTGCCCTTTGTTTTTAAATTCCCCTTCATTTTGAAGCTTTTAAATCAAAACATCACATTTAATACTTTCTTTGTTCTAAATTGAATGGTGGTGAATGATTAAATATTCTTCATCTTGATACTCTTATCAAAAAAAATTTCAAATTTATATTTTTTCTTTTTTTCGAATAAAACTAGAAGGTTTTTTGTTAAGATTTCCCCTTTCCTTTAAGATACTTATTGCAAACATTACTTTTTTAATTACAATGTAGTAAAAATGGATCAGTTTTTTTTTGGTTTTTTGTGTTTTACAGTAAAAAATCTTTAAAATCCACAATTTTAAAACAAATTTAAATTTTTCCCCTTATCAATTATTTTTTGACAAGATCTTGCACTTTTTTTTTCACCTAGGAAGAATCATTAAAAAAACCCTTTTTCCCCCTTTTTGACCTTTAGGGTTTGGGGGGAAAATTAAACTATAATTTCTTTTTCTTCTTTTTTAGTTAAACATTTCTCAAAATTAAAAATATTTGCATGGTAAGGACTTAGTATTTTTTTGTGATGAAAAATTAAAGGAGGGGAAGGTTTTTTTTTCAGTTTTTGGGAAAAGGGAAAAAGAAATTATCCCTTATCTAAATTTTTTATCAAATAAAAAGCACATAAATGTTTTTTAAGTCCTGTAGTCCAATTAGGGGTTACAAAATTAAATTTTGCCAGTAAATCTAAAGTGAAAAAAAAACCCTAACTAAATAAAGTTTAAAAAAAATCCCAATTAAAAAAAATCAATAAAAAGGGGGTTTAATTGCTCCTTAAATTCCCCATTTTTTTTTAAAAGGAATTTTGGGGTCTAAATAAAAGAACTTTCATTCAAAACAACATAATCAATATTATGCTCAAAAAGAATTAAAATTTGGTGAATCTAAAAAGTCAAAAGGGAAATTGAAGTTTTTTGGGGAAAATGAAAAATTTTTTATTGTTCCCCAAAAATAAAGCCAGTGATGAAAAAGGAAAACAAATTTTGAATACATAATAACTTTTAAATTGATTAAGTTTGAATATAAAATTTAACTCTTAATTTTTTTAAGTTCACACTTTAAAACACCCAAAGGGAGGGTTGAAACTTAAACAAAAAAACCAATAGGGGGAAAAAGGGGAAAAATATAAAATAAACCTGTAAATGTAATCGTGTTTATATAGTGTTATTGGAGGGAAAATTTAAAACCCGGGTTTTTAACACTTAAAAAATTTCCGGGAAACAAAATTTGACCCAAATAAACAAAAGTATGAAACTAATTACAAACCCAAAAAGGCACAACTTTTAAAACAAAGTAAAAAATTCCCTTCATTAAAATTTTTTGGGTTTTAAAAGGAAAATAAGTAAAATAAGTCAAAAATCAAAAAAAAATGTCCTCTACAAAGAGCTTTGTGCAACAAAAATTTTTGTTCCAAAACACCCAAACAATAAATGGTGATTCAAAAAATCTGAAGAAAAATTTTTGAATTTTTTTGATTTTTAAAAGAAATACAATTTATTTCTCCCCAGAATATAGCCATTTCCCTGATAAATATGGAAATTTTTTAAATGCTTTTTAAATAACTCTGGTTTGAATGCGTTTACTAAACAACACGGATTTTGTCGAGACCCAAACAGTTTTTAAAGGTTTTTTAACTATGGACTATGGAAAAAAGAAAATGTTTTTAAAAAAGAAAGAAAATTTTTCCGGGATTTTTAAGAAACCTTTTTCAACGTTTATGAAAAATTAAAAGAAAAAATTTTGGGAGAAGGAAAAAAAAAATTTTCAAAAAACTTTTTTAGGGACAAAACTTCTTAAAAAATACTATTAAATGAAGAATTTTATTATAAACACCAATTTTAAATATTTACAAAGAAAAACGTTTTTAAATTCATCTTTGCATTGTCTTTTTTACCCATTCAGGTTTAAGAAATTTTTAAAATTAAAAATGTTGGGGATGAAAAATTTTTAAAATTTCAGAAAAACATAGCCATATTTGTGAATGGGAATAAAAGGGAAATACCCTTTTGGGAAAAAACTCCCTTTCCCAGTACCCCTGCCTGGGATTTAACCTCAATCCCCTTGTCTTTGGGTCAGGTTTTCCCTTACAGAAGGGGGGACCCTTTAAAAATATGGCCACTGAGGCAGTTAAAAAAACGTTTATAAATTATATATAAGATTTTTTTGTTATTTTAAAATAAAAATAGCTTGGTTTATTTTTTAATAAAATTTGAAACATATATTTTAAACCCCACAACAAAATAGAAATCAGTAAAAAATTTTTAACCCCTTTTCCATTTTCAAATTTTTTGGGCCCCATTTAACTTTACATTTTCTAAACTGACAGATTATTAAGCAGCAATTTTCTTAAAACTTAGAAAACTAACTTAAATTTAGAGTAACCCCAACACCCACCCCCGGGAAATTAATGCCTCACTTTTAAAAGGGGGAAAAACCCCATTTACAAATGTAATTTTTTCCTCCCAAAAGCCGGGTTTGGACCCGGCCCCCCTTACAAGGTGAAACAAACTGAATGAGGCCCCCAAAACTATGGGGAAAGGAAATGGTTTAAAAATAAAGTTGTTCATGATGGGTTTTTTTCCCCAAGGTTGACATTTTAAAAAAATCATATTTTAGTTTTTGGGGGGCCCAAAAAATTTTTAAAGCCCAAACTGTTTTGTTTTAATGTCAAGTTTTTTAAATTCATATTTTTTTATTTAAAATAACGTCAACTTAAGATTTCTCAAAATTTTTAATTTTTTTTTAGTAATTTCTATTACCCAAAAAAAACCCCATTTTTTAAAAAAAAATTTTAAAAAATACTTCTTCGTTTTGTAATGTTTTTTGGATAACAGAAATATAGTGCTTTCATTAAAAACCCTTAATAGAGGCTTTTTTGAATTTATTTGGGGAAAAAGGAAAATCTTGAAATTCCTTCATAAAAAATAAAAAATTTTTTTATGATCATTTTATCGTATTGGGAAATAGCTAACTGAATAAAATGGTTTTTTTTACTAAGGGTGGATCATTGTAAAGAACTTTTTTCCATAAAGTTCATTCAAAAAAATTTTAAAATTTCTTGATCACCATTTTTAAAGCTTTTGTGGGTTAAAAAACCTTTTGGGAGAAATTGCTGTGAATAATTTTTTTTTTTTAAGTGGAATATAACAAAAAATTAGATTATTGTCCCAAAAAACTTAAAAATAAAAAAAAAATAATATTGGCTTAAATTTTTAAAAGTTCCCTATCACTATCAAAACATTAAAAAATGTTTTAATTACAGTTACCAAAAGTACAGATGTCAAAGGTTGGAATGGGAATTTACTTTGGGGGACTATTTTTTTTAAACTTTATGACTTTTTTCATCCAAAAAACAAGGTTGTAAATGTAAAAAATTTTTAGAAGGTGGTTTGAAAAAAGTGTGCATTTGTATAACTCTTATTGTTACAACCTAAATTAAATTTTTCCCCAAGGGTTTTAATTTTTTTAAAATTTACTCAAAATTTTTTAAAAGTCAAAAAAACAACTATATTGCGCTTTTATAATAGTTTTAACCCAATTTTTTTTAATGAAAGGGTTTGTTACTTTTTATTACCTTTATAAAATTTTTTTTTTTATTTTGCTTGTTTAATTTCAGTGGTTCTCAAATTTTTTTTTTTTTTTTTGCGTACTACAATGTGTATTACAGAACAGGCGCATCCCCCTAAAACTATTTAAACATTTAAATAGGTTAGAGCAATTTTTTGGAATAATAAAGCATAAAGTTTACAACTGTTTTAAAAGTACCTATTATTTATTAAAAAAAAAAATTTTACAATATCTTAAATTTCAAAAAAATTCAGAAGGATGGTGCATTTTTGAAAAAAACTGGGAAAACAGGTCGGGGTCATTTTGTATTAAAATTTTAAGCGCAAAGGGGGCCCCAAAAAATTAGTTTTTACGAAATTTTTTTTTTTAAACGGGTCAACACAAACCATTTTTATAAAGCCCAAAATATCTTAGTTGTTTTTTTAAAATTCATTATTTAAAAAAAGAAAAACCAAAATCTATGTTTGGCTGTCTGGTATCTTTATTTTTTTAAATTCATCTTTTAATTTGTCTTAATTAAATTTTGGGTTTGGGAAATGGCTTTTTTCGACTTTTCTTGTCAAAGGGGCTATTTTGTTTTAAGTGAAAGCTTTAACTATCGATTTATTTTTGTGTTTTGAAATAGTTGCGAGTCCAAATAAAAAGGTGTTTTTTGGTTGTAGAAAAACAATTAGTGTTGCTATAAAACAAATAATTTCCCTCAAATTTGAGGGGAAAATTGTTAGTATTTTTTTTGTCTGTTGCATCCCAAACCTTTGAAAGCTGTGCGTCCCCACTAGTGAGGGGTTTCAAACCAACTCTTTGAGGTGAGCTAGTTCATATAAGCCCCCGTCACTCAAAAAAAAGTCGTTCAAAAAGATTTCAATGTTCCCCCACGTGGCTCGCTCGCTTCCCCACCTTAAATTTAAAAAAGGCGAGCGCTAATATTTTCTCAAAATTTCCCCTTTCCGGGGGGTTTGAAAAACTGCCCTTTTTTTTTTCCCCAACTTATGAACAAATTTTAAGTTTTAGTGTAATTTTTACCCAAAATTTCCTATTGTTTGGATTTTTTTAATTCTTTTACTTTAATCGTATTACTTAAAATTTTTAACCTTAGTATATAATATTTATTTGCCAAATTTCATATAATTTTTGTCTAATAATGTTAAAAAAAATATTTTTAGTTTAATATTGTAGGCAGTATTTGCTATCTAGTAACTTAGTAAGAAATTTATATTGTTTTTTTTCTTAGTAGGGAACAAAAGAAAGACAGAAGAGTCCAGACTGAAAAAACACTCCTGCTTTTTCCCCAGAGGGGGTTTGAACGGGGAGCGAAAAAGTCGTAAAGTAAGGGCGGCGTGAATGACTCCTCGCGAAGCAAGAATTCATTCGTTCACAGCCTCGTTAAAATTCGTTCAATTTAAATTTTGACTCGTTACGAACACCCATCACATCTGGCCACAGTTTAAGAAAACACAAAAATTTTTAAATTTACATCAAACGGGATTGTTATAAAGTTGAAAAAATGTTGGAGGACAATTACATAACATATAAAAAGGGGTTAATGCCAGGGTTTATATTGTAAATTTTAAAGGTATTAAAACAAAAATTATTTTTGAAGGTTTATTTTTTATTGGGTGGGGGAATAAATCAAAAAAAAAAATTTTGGGAACAAAAAAGGTTTGTTAGTGAACTAACTAAGAAAAACCAAAAAAAAATTTTCCCCCTTCCCAATGAAAAAAAATTTTAAAATCACAAAAAAAAAATTAAATATAAAATTTAAATTTGTTTTGTCTTTTAAAAAGTTTTAAAAAAAAATTTGGGTGTTTTTTTATGCAAGCTATTAATTTTTTTTCCTGCGGGAAAAATTTTTAAACCACATGTTTTTTAAAAAGGGGTTTAACATGGATCAAACCCCCAAAATTTGTCTTTGGGGAAACCATAAAAAAACTTGATCACCTAAAAAGCGTTAAACACCGATTTTTTAATTTATTTTTTTCCCCACTGCCCCTTTGGGTTATTTTAAACTTATTTTAAAATTGCTAAAGCAGGTAGTTTTTTAAGAGGAAAATTAAACCTTATTTCCCTGGGGGGAAAGAAGTGAAAATTGTTTGGGAAGTATCCCATTTAAAAGCCAAAACAGATTTAAACCCTCAACCTCTCCTTCACTAAAAAACCTAAACAGTGGATATAAAAAAGGGTTTTTCCCAAACCCTGATATTTTTTTGAATTGGTAAAAATTTGTTTTTCTTAATTACTAAAAAGGGTTTAAATTAAAATGTCATTTAAAATTTAAAAAATCCACCCCAACAGATTTTTTGTATTTTAGGGGTATCAGAACCATTTACTAATTTTTGGGAAACTGCTACAGGCAATTGGGCCCGGGGTTGTATAACCAAACTAACAAAAGCTGTTTTACATTTAAAACCACTTACATTTAAATTTAAATTTTTGGATTTTGCCTTTGGCATTCTAAAAAAAATTTTAAAGAAAAATATAAAGCTATAGTTTTAAAAACAGGCCCTGTCACCAACCCAAGATACACCAGACCCCAAATGGGTTGGACACTACTGGTATTTGAGTTGACTATTGTTAAAAATTTCCCAACCACCCACATTTGTTAATTTCCTTTTGCCCCGGAAAATGACAAAAATTTGCCCCGTAAAATTACATTATTTAAAGTCTGGTTTACAAACCCCCAAAAATTATTTTGGGCTGTGTCCCTGTGGTGTAAATAAAAGTTGGGTAAGTTTCCTTTTATTTTAAAAAAACCCTTTCAAAACACATCAAATTATATTTTTTTCCCCTTTTGAATGAACAAAAAGGTTTGCCCTTTTGAAATTTCTCTTTAAATTTAAAACCCTTTTGAAAAATTTTCACACTTTATTTTCTCTGTCCTAAGTAAAATCAAAATTTTGTTTGGGTAAAAAGTAGATTTTTCTTTAAAGCCCTTTAAATCCCCAAAAAATTCACATTTAAAATTGGTCTTTTTTCAAGAATCAACAAAAAAAGGTTTTTTTTTAAAATCCCCCTTTAAAAAGTCCTTATCCCCTCATCACTTTTATACCTTTTCGTCCAAATGAAGTAGCGGGGTGTCTGTAAAAATTTTCCACTTTTTTTTTAAAATTAAAATTATAACACACCACACTTTTTACTTTTTTCTGTCCAGATAAATTAGCTGGTGTCTTTTTTAAAAAATTCCCTTTTCCTTTGAGGACACCCATCAAAAAATTCACACTTGTATTTTCTTTGACCAAAAAGAAATTTCTGTGCCTGTTAAAGTTCTTTTTAAATTCCTTAAATACCTAAAATCACCCCCAATAAACCCCTTGTTTTTTAAATCCTTCATAATGCGAAAGAAAAATTTTCTTTTAAAAATGCCTCTTAAGCTTGAAACCTGTTCAAAAAATAGCACACTTGTATTTAAAATGTCCATAGTGAGAAAGAAGGTGTCTGTTTTAGATACGATTTAAATCCTTAAAAAGCTCTTATCACATGCACACACTTGTTTTAGCTCTGTCCTAAATTTTGAAAAAAAAAAATTGTCATTCCGTCTTGTCGACATTCTGTTTTTATTTCCTTAAAGTGCCCCTTTCTTGAGAAAAACATTTTTTTTTAAAACTTTTTGGGTTTTATTTTCCCATTAAAATCTTTGTTCCTTTTTGAAATCACACATTTCTAAAATTTCAAAAAACCCCCAATGTAAAATGCGCATCTTTTGGGCTTGGTATGAAAAAATCTTTTTGGTATGTGTTGGTTCATTTAAAAAATGATTGTAAAAAAAAAAGAAAAACTTTAGCCCAAAAATATTTATTAAATAATGCCCAAAAATGATATCTTTTCCCCCAAAAATTTGATTTAGATTTTTTTAAACCAAAAATGGGAGCAAACCCAAACCACTTTAGAGAAACCCCAGTTCTTTTTCTTTATCAGTTATCTCATATTTGGAGAGGGGGATACCCAAAAATGTTGCAAAGTGTTACAATATTGAAAATAAATTTTTTTTTTTCCCAAAATTAAATTTACCATAAAATAATGCTTTGTCCCCCTTTGATCCCAAATACATGTAGCGTTCATAAGGATAAAATTTAAAATCTAAAAAATTTTGATTTCTGTTCCCTAAATTGTTGTTTCCAGCTGTACCGAGTTCCTCTCCATTGAAGTATTGTCTAGCATTTCAAAGAAAAGTCTAAAGGAAATTAAAGTTTTTCCGGGAACCTTTACAAAAAAACATTGAAAAAAAATATAAAAAAAAAGGCCCAAAACGCCCCAATTATTTTTTGCCAAAAAAAACTGAAAAGTAAAAAAAAAAAACAATTTGTAGTTCAATCTTTCCCAGACGGGTTTTCGCTACTCGCCATCCCCAGAAGATTCAAGATCGAATTGAACATACGGCCATTTAACATTTGTGCCAACCCAGTACACACCCTGGGGTCAGTTTTTTATTGAAGCCATATATTTACCCACAAACGGGCTGGTAAGGCCGGGTTTTTAGCCCCATATGTTTAAAATACAACTTAAATGGGAAACAGGCACAACACCCAACCCCCGCCATTAATTAAATCACATTCGGGGTTAAAACCCCTATTTAAAAAAAGATACTTTTTTTTTTGGCCATGCCGGTAATCATACCTCGAACCCTTAGCTCAGAAAGGAAAAAACATTGGGATGGCATAAATTTAAAGTTGTTGGTTGAGAAATAAGCAAAACAACAGATTTTTTTTTTTCACGGTGGTGTGTAACGGCAGGTATTTTTCAAGTTTGAATAGGATTTAAAAAAAATAAAATTTGTAACCGAAGTTGATTAGTTTAATATATTTAAAGTGGGTTTTGGGGTTTCAAGTGGGAAAACTAATTTATATTATATAGTGCGGGGGTTAAAAACTTTTTTTCTTTAGTAGTCATAATAGCATTAATATAAAGGTCTTTAAAATTCCAAATGCACTTTTTTTTTCTTGGGGGACATTTAAAAATTTTTTTTTAAAACCAAAAAAAGAAAGGGGTTTAAAAAACTTTTTTTGGTTTTTCTAAAAACTTCAGGGTTTTTTTGGGAGGGGAAAAACAAAACTTAGGGGGGTTGATAGGGTTTTCAATGTTTGTATGTATAAATTACACGATTGGGATTCTCCCCAAAGTATCCAAAAAATAATTGTTAAAACGGGTCATCAAAAAAAACTATTTAAATTTAATTTTGGGACAAAGAAAGTATCCCCATTTCTTTTTGGGATGTTCGGAACATAATTTAAAACTTTAAGTCAATTTAAACTCAATTTGGGGGTTTTTTAAAAAAGGTTTTAAATGTCTTTTTAATGAGCTAATGGCCCCGGGGTTTGGGCGAAAAATTGTATTATGGGTGAAATGTGGATTTACCCCCCCCCTTTTTAAAAATTTAAGGGCTGGGGATGGATGTTTTACCTTCCTAATTTAATTTGGATTGTAAGACATATGAAGAAAGGGACGGGCCCCCAACTTAGACTGTAGTGGAAAATAAAATGGCTTGAGTAAAAAGGTACTCGACCACAACCGGAAAAAATTGTAGATGTTAAAGTAAAGAATTTTTTAGAGTTATAATTTTTTAGTAGCCCTTTTTTTTGGGGTTTAAGTTTTTTTTTTTTAAGTGAAAAAAAAATTGTAATCTAAAATTTCGGTCTTTCTTAAGCACCATTGGGAAAACACGTTTTTGGAATTTTTAGGAAATATAAATAAACCCAAAATTTACTGTATTGCTTTGATGTAATTATTCAAACAAAAAAATTTTAACCCCTCGCTTTTATTTTATTTTTTTTAAGCACCGCATCTTACTACCTGTTCGGGTTATAAATTTTCCCAATTAATATTTTTTAAAGCAAGGGATTAAAAATTTGGGGAAGGTGGTGAATTTAAAAGGGAAAGGGTAAACGCCCCTTTACATGGAGGGAGGAAAAGCCTTTTGGGGAAAAACCCAAACCCCCGTTAACACAAAAAACAAGTTTAAAAACCTTGTCCCCCCAAACCTTTTGGGCCTTCCATTTTCAAAACGAAATTTTTAAGGCTAGAAAACTATGCCCCCGAGGCGGGTTTGCTATGTACTTTTTAAGCTTTTTAAAAAATATAGATAAAGGAATGTTGTTTTTGGAGGAATTATACCCAAAGTTTTGGGGGGAAAAGGAAAATATTTTTAATTTAAAAACCACTCTCGGGTACATGCAATTAGTATTCAAAAAAAAATTAATTTTTCTTTGTCACAGCTCAATTTGTTGTGAAGCGCCCTCCTTATAACAAGCCCTACCAAAGAAAGTGAAAATTTAAGAGGTTTATAAATCGTTTTCAATCCTTATTTTTTTTAGATCAGTTCTGAGGAAAGAAATTAAATAATGGGGGAATAAACACAACTAGAATTTAGCCACGATAAAAAATTTACTTCCCCTCCCTTTAAATTTTTTCTTTGATAGGGGGAAAAAACTGGTGGATGGGGATGGGTTGGGAATTTCATTTTTTTGGGTTTCTTCTCATTGTTACAATCTTTTGAACCTTTTTCCCTTTGAGGGGGTTAGAAAATTGATGGGGGGTAAGATCTTATTTTTTTTAGTTTCTTGTTAATGCATCCCTTTTGGGAGTCTTCAGGGGGGTTTTGTCATAAAATCGAAAAATAAAATATTAGGTTAATGTCTAAAATTTCTGGAACAGTAGAACTTACTCCATGTTTTTTTTTTGTTTCTACAGTCTTACAAGTTTTTCTGTAAACCCGTAGACCTCTCTCTATGTTATTATACTTTTATTTTTCCTCAATTCTTTTTTTTACAATCAAAAAAAAAAATAAAAAAAAAAAAAGGGGAAAAAAAACCGCCCCTTTGGGTTAAAAATTTAAAAGTACAGACGGATAAATGAAAATATAAAAATTTAATCCCACATTCACCATTTTAAAAAAAATTTCCACAAAAAAAAAAATTTTTGATTTATATATTTTTTTTGAGAAGAGCAAAAAGAAAAATGCCTTTTGGGTTTAGAATTTTTCATTTCTTTTTAAAATAACTGGAAGGTTTAAAAATAAAAATTTTTTAAATTTTTAATTCAAAGATACAAAAAGAAATTTCTAGGAAAGAAATTATTTTTTTCCCCTTGATGTTTTTAAACCAGTATCAGAACTTGATAAAAAAAAAACACTCCCCAAAAATAAATTGGGAAAAATTTAAATGTGGGTATCCACCCCATGTGGAAAACTACCTAATTAAGCATCTGGGCCCTTCCCTTTATGACTAAACCGTCCCCGAAATTAGCCCAAAAAATTGAAAAGGGGTTTTTCCCAAAAAAATATTTTTCCCAAATTTTTAACTTGTTTTATGTGCACACAAACATTTTCCCCGAAAAAATCTGTAAGTTTTTCCTACAAAAGTCTTTTTGGGTTTAAAATTTACCCTAACAGTAAGGGCCGGGAAAGAAAGGAATTTATCACACTTGCGGAGGAAAATGCTAAACCTGAAGAAAAAATGGAGAGGGGAAAATTTTTTTCCCCCTTAAATTTTAATTTTTGATGGAAATTTTAAAGAGGCAGTTTTTTTTGTTGGAAAATCTTTGTCGTTTTTTCTGTTTAATTTTTTTTAAAAGAGTAGCCGGGCCAAAAAGGGACAAGCCCTCAAGGGCCCAAATTAACCTTATTTTTGATTTTTTTTTTGGGGGAATTTTTACCTCGGGGTTAAAATGGGGCTTTTTTTTTTTTCAAAAAAGGGTTGGTTTTTTATAAACTTTAAATTTTTTAGGGTCATTTATGTGTGAGACGTTTTTACTAAAATTTAAAGGCTAATAAAGTATAAAAAACCCCTTTTTCCCAACCTTTTTCCATTAAATAAAAATCCACATGTCCCATGCATTTAACATTTAAAAATACTTACATGGTTTTCCTCTTCCCCAGTAAAATTTTGGCCCCAAACCCTTTTATTTGATGCCCATTATCAATCTAATGAACAATAAGGGGTTTTGTTTTAAACTTTTGAAATTTTTTAAAACCTTAGAGATCAGAAAAGCAATAATTTAAAGTTTTTGAAAAAAATTTTAAAAATATATTAGTTTAATATAAAAAAAAAATGTTGCCCCATTTTCCTTTAGCCCTTAATCCCATTGCCTTCTTACAAAACCCCCAAAGGTGTTCTAGGCCCAAGTATATAAATACTTTTCACATCAAGATTTAGAGGGAGCCCTTTGGGATAAAGGGCCAAAGAGTTCTATCTTTTCAACATTCCCAACCCTTGTGATTGACATAAAAATCTTTTTCATAGAGCAAAGAATAAAAACCTTTTAAATTTACATAATGCTCACTAGATTTCAGAAAAAGGTTCTTCTACCTTTCAGGGTTAGGGTTGTAAAATTTTGGAGGGGGGTTGTTTAAAACTTAAAATTTTTGGGCCCTTGCGTCTAAAAAAAAATTCATTTAAAAATTTGTTAAAAAAAAAAATTCTGGCTTTGAAAAATTTAAAAGCTCCCCAAATTTCCAAATTTTTGGAGCAAAAAACATGTGGGGATGAATTTGGGGTTCTGTTTTTTTAACTTTTTAAACGCCCCCAAATTATATGAAAATTTACCGCCCATAAAAATTTTTTAGCTTCCCTTTTCCCATTAGGGTTATTAAAATTTTTTTTTAATGCAAGGGAATAAAAAAATTTAAATGTTCTTGAAAAACATAACTTTTCCATGAACTTTCGGGTAAATTAAATTCTTATAAAAAAAAATTTTAATGTGTGATCAGGTTTCACTGACTTAACATAACTCAGAAAAAAGACAGAAATAGGTTTTTTAACACTTTGAAAACAAACAAAAATTTAAAAGGGGAAAGGCTTTTTAAAAAAAGTTTTGGCCAAAGGGGAACTTCAATCAAAGCTTTTTGAATAATGGATATACATAATAAGGTTTAAAAAGGGTTAAAAACGTGTTTGAGTTCAAAAAAGATATAAAAACTATAAAGGGAAAAAGTCTCTACATTTAAAAACAAACAAATGAAGCGCAAAAAAGGGCCCCCTTGGGCGTGGTTTACAAAATTAATGGTGGGTAAACATTTTTAAAGAAACCCTTTCTAATTAACGTTTAATTTTAAAGGGGAAAATTTTTTCCTTGATCAACTTTTTAAGAAAAATGAAAATTAATAATCCATTAAATTTTAAAAGCATTATGATGGGTTTTCCCATAAAAAACATAAAGGGTAATGGTTAAGTTAAAGTTATCATTTTAAATGAAAATAAGATGAAATTTTGATCGCAGCATTTGTCAAAGCTTTAAAGTTACCTCCATTTTCAATTCCCCTTTTTGATCGAGCCAATAAAAGAGTTACATTCCACTCTGTATTTGTGGTTTTGGAGAGTTTTTTATCCTTTCTCCTCCAATTTTTGGAAAGGGGAAAGTTAGTCCACCATCATTTGGGCCTTAAAAAAGGAAACAGTAAATTTAAAAAAGGGGAAAAATTTTTTAAAATCATTTTAAACCCTTTTAATCTCAAATAAAAAGAAAACAAATATATTTTTTTAAATTAATAAAAATACTCTCATTTTTCCATTTTTTTTTTTTTAAAATATATACACTTTCTTAAAACCCAATAAAATAATCAAAACAAAGACTTTTAAAAAAAAACTTAAAAACCATAAAACAAAACCCAAAATCCCCCCCCGGGCATTAAATTTTTCATCAATGAAAAGTTTAAACCCCCAAATTTTTACCAATGATAATTTGTTTGGCCATTAAAGAAAATCAAACTCAATCGGCATTCAAACCCACTGAGCTAATTTTATTTGGGCATTGATATGTAGGGGTGGGGGAAGGGAAAATCATAATAATCATCAAATGTTTAAGCCTGTGGCCAAGGGGCATTTTGGGAGACTAATTCAAATTTCATCTATTCCCTTTAAAATATTCTTACTCCTTTTCCCTTTTTTTTCGTTTATCATTTCCCGTAATCTGCCTCCCCTCTCTTTTTTGCCTCACTTAAGGTCAAATTTTCACTTTCTTCACTTCTTTCACTTCATTGGCCCCTTTTTTTTTCATCCTCATTATATGTTCAATCTATCTTAGCTTACCCCCCTCAAATATTTGATGTACTCCAAATCCTCAATTTAAATTTTTCCTACCCTCCAGTCTTGCTTTTTCTACTATCTCATGTACTCCCATCCTCATTACTGTCCATACCATTCACTCTTGTTCCTCTTTTTATATATATACCCTTTAAAATCCTAAATTTCATGCCCTTTCCATATCGCCTTGCTTCCTTTTCTATCTGAAGACCCCCAAAAATCCCCCATTACATGCCCATACCATCTCAACCTTTCCCTTTCCCCTATTATTCCTGTACTCCAACATCCTCATTAAATGTCCATACCCTCTCGGCCTTGTTCCTCTAAAATCTGTGTTTCCAACATCCCCATTACATGTTTCCCTTTCCATCTTTACTCTTGCTTTCCTTTTACTATCATATATACTTCAAATCCTCAAATTTAAAGCCCATACCATATCAGCCTTGCTTCCCCTAAATCTTAAGTACTCCAAAAAACCTCATTACATGCCCCCTTTAAAACCCTCTCAACCCCTTTCTTCCTCTATTTTCCTTTAAGTACCCCCAAAATCCCCATTTAAAACCCAAAAACCCTCTCGGCCTTGCTTCCTCTAATATCTCACATACCCTTATACTCCCCTTATTTCCTAAAACTTGTTTCCCTGATAACACTAACAGCCTCCTCACAAACTTTTTTCCCCCTTTACCTTTCCCTTGTTTAAATTTCAACCCGCCATTTTGTAAAAACTTTTTTTTTTCCCCTGATGTCAATCCCGAGCCCTTTCTCCCGAGACACAAAGGAGCTAGTACCCCTCCCTTTTTCTTAAATTTTAAAAAACCCCCACTCTTGTGTTTCTTTGGGGAAATCGGTGAAAGGTTCCACCCAAAAATTAAAATTCTATAGGTTTCCCCTTTCGACCGAAACCCCAAAAGTCTAGTGATTTAAGAGTTTCGGCCCACAAACCAAAAAGGACTTGGAAAATCCCCTGGCTTGGTTCTTTTTAACTAAGCATTGGTTTTTGGGATGGAACAAAAGAAAACCTCCCTTAAAAGGGTAAATGAGCTGCCCCGAATTTAAAAGTAGCGGACCCCTCAAAAAAAACCGAGATTAAGGCCGGGGGGAGTTCCCTTGTTAATCAAATGACATGCTGGGTTAGGGGGTCCATCAAGCCTATTTTGCAAATTTTAAAAATGGGGGCGCCCATAGTCAATAGGGGACTAAAGGGCAACCAACCCCCGAAAAGTAAATTATGTGTTTTGGGGTGTGCCCCGACGAAATCTTAGATTTTCCCCTTTAAAATAAGTGGTTGAACTTTCCATGTTTATTTAAATTAAAATGTTTAAAACTTGAAATTTCCCCCTCGCGGGAAATTGATGC
The DNA here is from genome assembly GCA_039000515.1 of Timema cristinae. NCBI lineage: Eukaryota > Metazoa > Arthropoda > Insecta > Phasmatodea > Timematidae > Timema > Timema cristinae. Next base: position 31,508 of record JBCFYV010001185.1, on the reverse strand, counting down.
TGTAACCCAAACAACTATAAAATGTTTTTTTTTGCCCAAAAAAATATAAAGTTTTTCTCAAATTTAAAAAGAAAATTTAAAATTTTCGAAAGGAAAAAATTCTAGAGCTAAGGCAAGCAGACGTTAACCCTTGTGAAAAATTATTAACCCAAAAAAATTAAACAAACCCTATTTTTCAAAAAAGTCTAGGAAAAAGGGTAATTTGGAAAATCAGGTTTTGGAAACAGTCACAAATAATATATTTAAAACATGACTTGTGTAATTTTTTAATAGTAATTTTGGGGATGTCTTTTTGATGGGGCACGCGCTTACATTGCTGCCTGGGAAAAATTAAATTTGAATCATATTTCCCATTGGGGTGATATAAACAAAAGGGATTAAGGAAGTACTCCGTACGCTTTTTTTTAGTGGAGAGTCTATTTTTACGGAAAATTTCGCAAACCTAGAGATTCGAAGTTGTGTCCTTAGGTTAAGGGCAAGTTCAAATTCAGTGGGTTGTAGCAAAAAGGGAGAAAACCCAACCAGTTTGGGGAAAAATTTGTACCAGAATTTCTCCTGCTTTAAAAAAGTGTCAGATTTTTTTAAAAAATGCAAATCAACAATTTTAAATTTTCGCGTGAAACGGTTGGGGTATCTTTCATAGGAATATCCATCTACAGATCACAAAAGCCCACATGAGGAATATTTTTCTTTCACAGATGTTTATTCCCTGTCAAACCCTTGAAAGTTATAAGTTGAACGTTCACCACGAATTTTTTAAACTGACGGTGGGTAAAATTTTGTAGCCCTTTTTAGAAACAAAATATCAAAAAACCAAAAAAATATAACAAAGAAAAAAACTAAATTTTTGCTCTCTACCCCCCTACGATAGTCAAACAACTGATTGGTTTTTTTCGTAAAAGGAAACCCATTATTTTTTTAGATTGATAGCAAAACGACTATTTTTAAAAATCCAGTTTAAAATTCCCCTACAGGAAGGGCTTTTAAATTTCGTATATTCTAAATAGGGGTTGGGTTCTGGTTTTTAAAACAACCCTTCAAAAAAAGGTTTTTCCCTTTAAAAATTAAACGTTTATTTAGAATAATTTAAAAGTATTAATTTTTAAAAAAAAATAATTATTTTTAAAACTTTGTTTTGGTCTTCAAAAACCTTTTTAAACATGTTTTTATTTAAAAAAATCCCCAAATTTATGTTTTTCATATAATCAAAGTATGCCAATAAAAAAAATTTTAACCCTTTTATTGTATGGGAATTTTAAGTGAGAAAGAGATTCCCCCAAGATTAATCTCTCTCTCTCTTTCACAATATTTTTCAGACGACAAACTCATAAGTTTTTGGCCAAATATTTTTGTTTATCTAGTAATATTAAAAAAGAACCCTGCATTTTAATTTAATGGGTTTTAGGGGTCAAAAGCCTCGAAATCTCAGTTTTTAAAGGAATTAAAAAACAACTCTTTTAAATAGTTTTCCCCGATTTTTGGGGACTAAAGAAAGCTAAAACCATTTTAAAAAAGCCTCCTGTTTTGTTTTTTATTTCTTTAAATTTTTATCCACAATAACAGAACTGATTATTTTTTTCCCCCACTTTAAACAAATACGTAAACTCGATGGGCGTTTTTACTGGGTTTTTAAAGTTCCCGCTAGGCTTTTGTAGGGATATTTGGAAAATTCCCAAATTTAAAATTTTAAAATTTTTTTGATTTTTATTTTTAAAGTACGCCCCCAAAAAATCTACCTTATTTTAAAAACTTTAGTTTTTCTCCTAGAAAATGGCAAACCCTTCCCTTTTTTTTTTGTGTAAATTTAAAATTTTTATTAATTTTCCATTGAAACCATTAGACATTAAAAAGTTTAAAAAACAATTTTTAAATTTTTTATATTTAGAGTAAAAGGGGTAATTCGAAAAGGCATTGGTTTAATTTTTGATTTTCATAAAAAAATTTTTTTTTCGTTGACTTTACCATACAGCAAGCTCTATCCCCTTTTCAACCACAATAGGGGAAAAACTATCACCATTACGACCCTTTAGTTTTTCTTGATCACAATTTTTCGTTTTAAAAAAATTGGGAATTTAAAACCCTTTATCCTTTCTTCTAGGTTTTTTTTTGGGGATTTTTTTAGATACTGATATCCCAAGTTTTTTTAGTTTGCCAGCAATTCAAAATTAAGAACTGTTTATGTCTTTATTGCTCTAAAAGTCGACATATTAAAAATTGTTTCACAAAGCTTTTAAAATTTTTTTTATTAACTTTATTCCCATTTTTACACTGTTTCAACCAATTTTAAAAAATACAATAAAAAAACAACAATTCATGGGTAGACAAATTAAATTTAAAAAACGCACGTCATTTTTTAAAAAAAAATTTTTCTACCAAACACCGTGTATTCAGGTTTTTATAAAAGTTCAAGAATTCAAAAATAAAAAAAACATCAATCCCAACCCCTTTCCCCCACCCTCCACCACCTGCCTGCCCTATTACCAAACCTTGCTTTGCATAGGTTTCTTATGACCCAAAACCCCCCCTATCCCTTTGCCCCTAGACACTGCCTCACTGAAAGTGTAAGGGGTTGGTATCATCGGCCTTCTTTTTTAAAACCAATGGAAATTACCCTATCAGAACCAAGGGACTAAAAAACGCAGAAAAATTTTTTGGAAAAATTTTTCCCCGCCCCAAATTTTCCCAGGGGCTTCTTGTATTTTTCCCCAAAAACCCCCTTTGTGCGTTCGGGAAAAAATTTTGCACCCTTTTTTTTTCTTTTGCCTAGTGATCGAGGGGGGAAAAGACTTATTTAGAGTCATTTTGACAATTTCCCGACCTACCAATTTTTGACGATAAAATCAAAAACCCCAAAAAAAGGTTTTAATCATTATTTTGAGTGAAAAAAAACTTTTGAAATATATATTTCTTGTCAAACCCCGGGAAAAAAAAAAACGGGCGTCCCCAAAATTTTTTAAAAAAAAACCAGTTTCTTCATTTTATTTTTGAGGTATTTTAAAGGGGGAAATCACACTTTAGAAAAACTAAAGAGCGAGATCGAAAGGGGCTAAAAAAATTTTTGCCAAGAAAAAATTTTTTTTAACATTTACTCTTGGTTTTGTTTTCATGAGAAAAAATTTAACCCTGGGGCCCCGGGGGGGGCCCAAAAGGGGGGTTTTGGGGTTTTTGGGGGGGGGGGCCCGGGGGGGGGGGGGGTTTTTTGGGGGGGGCCCCCCAAAAAGGGGGGGGGGGGGGGGGGGGGGGGCCCCGGGGGGGGGGGGGGGCCTTTTTTTTTTTGTTTAAAGGGGAAAGGAGGATTTTTAAAAAAAAGCCCGTGGAACCCCTGTCTTTAACACAACAAAAAAACAATTTTGGAACCATTAACCCCAAAAGTCCCCCAGGTTTTTAAAACCTTTTTAAAAATTTTTTTTAAAATTTATTTAAAAAACTTTTTTTTAATTATTACCCCAATTAAAAATTTGATTTAAAAATTTTCTTTTTTAAAAGGGTTTTCAAAAGGAAAACCCAACAAAATCCCTCCAAAGTTTTTAAAAACCCTTTTTTAAAAAAACCTTGAAAATTTTTAATTTTTTTTTAACTCCCGGTTAAAAATTTATTTTTTTCGGCCAAAAAAAATTTATAAAATTGGGGAGGATTTTTCTCCCTTTCCATTTTTAAAGTTGTAGATGGTGTGGCCCCCCGAGTTTTGTAAAAACCCAATTAAAAAAAGGAAAGGGATTCTAAAAGCATTAAAAAAATTTAAAAAAAAAAATGTGACCCTTTTTTAAATAGGGGAATGAAATACAGGGGGACACCTGGGTTTTAAAAAATTCTCTGTCTTGAACTAATCAGTAGACCTTTCGCCCAGTTAAATTTTTGAGAGTTGTTTTTTCTTCAGGTTTTCTTTTTTAGGATGGGAAACAATAGTAAAAATTTTTTTGATTTGTAACATTCTAAAAAAAGATCATTTTAACTTTAATTAAAAATTATACCCTTTAAAAGATAAATTTTCTCATATTAATCATTTTTTTGATGAAATAGATTTAAAATAATTTTTAAAATCAGGCCCTTTTTAAATTTTAAAACAAATTTGATTGTTTTCATTTTTGATTTCATTTTTAATAAAAACATTTATTTATCTTTTTTTTTAAACTGAATTTTTTAAATTTTTTGCGTGTGTATGTAATTTCTATGAATTGGTAATTTTTAAAACCACCGGGTTTTAGTAAGGCTAAACTAATTAACAAAAAACCCTTTAAAAAATAGGTAATAAGCGGCCCAAAAAAACCCGTTTTTTAAATATTTAAAAAAATATACCGTATGGTACAAAAACAATTATCTCAATACCTATTATGGTAATAACAATTTTTAATTTTTTCGTAAATCTTTCAAAGCATAATTTTTTAGAAAAAAGATGTTAATTGTTTATGGTATTGTAAATAAATTTTTTTTTTGTTTAAAGGCCCCATGTATTTGGGAAATGAAAAAAAGAACTAATTGTAATAAAAAAAATATTTTATGTGTAAAACATAGTTAAATTGTAGATTTTATTTAAAAAAAAACCAAGATTGTTTTTTTGGGAAAGGTTTTTTTAAAAAAAAATGACATAAAGATATATTTAAAACTTTTCATTTTAAAAATTTTTTTTCAATTTTCTTTGGGTTTTAAACTTTCCAGTTTTAATCATACCGTTTTTTTAAAAAAAATTTTGTTTTTAGATAAAAAATAACTTCACGTTTTTAAACAGAATAGTTTTTTTTTTTGTTTTTTTAAATATTAGAAGGAAGTATGGGTTTAAATTTTTTTTAATGAATTAAATAGATTCAGATAAAACGGTTAAGATGGGTTTTTATTTTAAAATTTTTTTCCCCCAAAAACAAAAAAAAACAATTTCTTTCCTTTTTTTGATTTTTTTACCTAAAATTTGTATTTCCTTTTTCCAATGAAAAATTAAAAAATAGGTGTAGAATTACTCTTACTTTAAAAAAATTGATACAAATATTACACCCTCTATTTTCTAATTAATAAAGAAAATTTTTTAAAAAAATGGTTGGTAATATTCATCTTTATTAAAAATTTTCACAAAAAATAGTACATTTTACTTTAAAAGTAAGAAATGAATGGGGCACTAACATTTTTGGGTTTAAAACACTTTTTAATAAATATTACAAATACTTTTTATTGTTGAATGATTTTTAAAATGGGTCTTTTTAAAACCCCCGTTTCCTTGAAGTCCTTAAAAAAAATTCTCACACTTATACCCTTTTTTTTTTATAATGTAGAAGAAGGGGGAACCCGTTTAAATACTTTTCCCTTTTGGGTCTTTTTAAAATAAATTACAATTATACTTTTTTTTTGTTCTGAATGAACTAGAAAATGTTGGTTTTTAAAATCTTCCCTTTTTTTAAGGCTGCCCGTTAATGGGTTTGGGGTTTTTTTTTTGGGTTGTATTTATCAGGTTTGGGAATATTTCCATAACCCGGGTTTTAATTTTATATAAATTTGGTTTAAAAAGGGAGAATTTTTTTTTTAAAAAATTTTTTCTGTTTTTAGCAATTTTTTGGTTTCAAAAAAATAAAATTTTCCCAAAATCTTTTTCTTAAAAAAACGAAATTTTGATTTTTTAACATTCGTTTTTCCTCCCCAGGGTGGAATTCCCCAAAAATTCATTTATTTAACTTAAAAAATTATATAATTTTTTAAGAATTTTGAAAAACCAAGGGAAAAATTCTAAGATGGGAAAAAACAATCTCAAACTTTTTTTTTGTCCCCCGTCCCATTTATGTTTTTTGTCAAATTTTGAGGTTCCCAAGGGGAAAGGGAAAGACTGTCCGTTTCCCTCCCCTTTTTTTGATGCAGTCACAAAAATGTTTGTGGGCCAGTTTTTGGGAAAAAAATTTTTTTGCTGTGATGCATAAAATTGACTCTTGCATGGTGCATTTTTGGAGGAGCGATGGTTAAAATTTAAATTTTTTTTGCATTTATTATTAACGATTTAAACCTGAGGGCCAAAAATTTGTATCTCATTGTAGTCTTGCGGGAGGTTGAATTCTGCAATTTTGGGATTTTCATGAATTGTCAATATTGCGGTGTCGTCTGCGTATAGGTAAAAATGTGTCCAAAAGGTTTTCTTGTCTAGTTTATAGTATTGAAGTAAATTTTTGTTTTTAGAATTGGGGGTTATATTGACCTTATGGTAAACCCCCTATTTGGGCACTTTCATTTCCCAATTTTTTTTTTCTAGTTTTTTTAGATAGAAAAGTCTGTTAGTGAGATAGTCCTTTTAAAACCCTCTTAAGGGACGGCTACCAATTCCAACATTTTTTTAAAAATCTTAATAATATGTATCCCCAAGCATGTCAAAAGTTTTTTGAAGGGCAAAAAAATAGGGCCAAAACATGCTTTTTTTGCTAAGGCTTTGTTAAATTTTTCATTAAAAAAGTTCTAGAAAATTTTTTGGGTGTTTATGGTCCCCTTTCAAATTAAAAAGAGATTTTCTCTTTTGGGGTTTAAAGGGTGAAAAAAATTTAAACTTTTAGCCAAATTATAGTTTTGAAACCGGATTTATTTTACACACCCTTATCATTAGTAAATGTAAAAATCAAATATAATTTTGGGCCCTTTCCATCCTACAGATATTTTCTTTATACTTTCATAAAAATTTAAGGGTTAAAATTTGAAACCTCCAAAAAAAATTTTTTAGACTGCCTGCAGAAAGGGAAATAGGTCCCGCTTTTTTCAATTAAATTTTTCTTTTCCCCCGGAAAAAAAATGGGCGAAAAACTACGCTTTAAATATGACTTTTAAAAAATAGAGCAGCTTCCACTGCTGGACTTTTTGCCACACTTGGGCATTCTACTACTTTCAAACAAAGAAAAAAAACACTTCCAATTGTAGGGTCAACAGGCTTTAATATTCTGTAAAATAAAATAAACTTTCTTTAATTTTGGGAATAAAAACGTTATTTTGTAATAGATGACCATAAAATTAAAATTTTGAAACAAATAATTGTTAAAAAACACACTAATAAATAAGATTTTAACAGTATTTAAAAATGTTAAAATTTTAACCAAAAACAACAGTAAAAAAATGAGCTAAAAACTCGCCCAGAGATACGGGGGCTTCCCCTTTTCCCCCCTAAACAAACAAATTGGGTGGGAAAAAAGAAAAATGAGCGAAACCACTGTGCCCCCCCCAGTCTGGGAAAACGGGGTTACTCCGAAAGAGGAATTGCGGCCCCCAAAATAAAAATACGTTGGGGAGGGGTTTTTAATTAATAAACCCCCCACTGTTAATTTGATCATTAAAATTTTTATTATTAGCCCCCGCATTTCTACCCCTTCGGGTTTTTACCCACTTTTTCTAATGTTTTAATGGTAGGGTGTTTTTGAGATGAAATGGCGGACCCCAGTTTAACGTGGAATCCCAACCACGGTGGAGGCCGGCATTTCCCCCCCATTTACAAAGCTTGAAAGGGGAAGGAAGGGTTTTTGGGTTTCAATAAATTTTTGCCGGGGCCGAGGGGTTGTTTTAGATTTAAATAAGAGAGAATCCAGCTTTGGGAAAATGTAGTAAGTATATATTTTATTTTTTAAAAAAAAATTTTTATTAAATATAGATGTTTACAAATCTGACTATATCATTTTATAAAAATATAAAATTTTTATTTTAAAATTAAACATTATTTAAAAAATATTTATTAATAAAAACAAAATGAAATTTAAAAATTTTTTTTAAACCAAAAAATTTTTAAAAAGAATTTGAACATATTTTTTCTAAATTTTAAATTTTTTTACATATTTTGAAAAAAAAAAAAAGTTACCCACTGACATTTTTTTAAATGAAAAGCAAAAAAGATTGATTGTTATTTTAAAAACCCCGAGTGCGAAAATGCCTTTTGCTTTGGGACCAAAATATATCCTCTAGTTTCCCTTTTTACCGGGTTCTCTTAATCTTACAGCAAATGAAAAGAATAGTTTTTGTTCAAAAAATTTGTACTCAAAGATATGTAAAAAAAATTTTGGGGAAAATTCCCCCGTATAGAAGATTATTTTATTGAATTTTTTAAAACCCACTAATTATATCAGCAAAGGATAATTTTCCCGAGCAAAACTTCTAATTTTGACCCGCAAAATTTGGGATTTTTCATATACCTTCTAAACTTCTTTTTACATGCCTCAATTAAAAAACGGCTGAAAAACCGGGTTTAGCTCCTTTTCCAAAAAAAAAGGTTTTTATGAATTGTTATACACAAAAAAGGATCCGTTTAATCCCCTTTTTTTGAGAACTCAAAGAAAATTGGGTCCTGACGAAAGCAAATTTTCCCAATACCAACCCAGGTCAATTAACAAAACTATATTGGGTTTCAAACCCTTTCCCCTGTAAATAAGACTAATAAAAAAAAACCGAACATAAATTTTGTTCCAGTGTTTATTCGGGGTCACAACCTTTTAACTTTGTCGGGGAACCTTTTAAAAAAAAATTATACAAAGTAATTTAAAACCTTTGCTCCAAATTTTAACTTTTGTTTTTTTTAAATTGGTTTTAAAAAAAATATCAACTCAGGGTTTAAAAATTTTTAAAACATTTATTGGTTTTTTTTTAGGTATCAATTTTTTTGGTTTTTTTTAAGAACGGGTTTTTATCCCCAATTTTTATTTTTTTGTGGCATGTAAATGAATGTGCCCTGCATTTAATTTTTTGGATGTACATGTGAGTGTGAGGTGAGTAGGAATTTGTGGGGGTTTAAAAGAAGAGGAAAACCCAATTCAGTTTTTTTTTAAACAAATAACCCATTAAAAAAAACGCATAATCAAAGGGGCTCAATATTTTAAAAAAATTGGTACAAAATCAAAAATATCACTGACTATTTTGGGATAATCATTTAACACTATTTTTATTTTAAAAGGTTTCAAAAAAACAGTTTTTTTAAATAAAAAAATATTACTTGGGTTTTTTACTTTTTTTTAGTTATTTTTTTTAAATTTTTTTTAAAAGGGCCCCTGTGCTGCAACATTGCCCTTTGCGGGGTTTTGGTCCCCCCAATCTTAAAAATATAACTATACTGTAATAAAAAAATTTTAAAGTGTAAATTTTTCTTTCCCGTAAATTTTATATGTGATGAAAATTCTAATGGTTTTACTCTGGGAAAAAATTTAAAAAAAATTGGCAATTAAGGTTTTTTTTCAAGTTTTTTAAAAGGAAAAAACAATTGAAAATTAAAAAAAATCCTTCATGTTGAAAAATTTTCAAACTTTTTATATTTTCTTTTCTATTTTAAAAAAAAAGTTCTTTTAAAAAATTTTGTTTGAGATAGAACTTTAAATCATTTGTTTGAACAGAAGTTTTTTTTTCCTTTTATTAAAAAGAAAAAATTTTAAATATTGTTTAAACGGGTAAAATAGGGACCACAATAAAAACAAATAAAGTGATTTATATTTTAAATTTTTCCCACTAATGGTAAATAACAAAATTTTCTTTTCCAATTTTAAAAATTTTATTTCAAATCTGTTTTTTCTTTTCCAGGGTTTAAAAAAGAACACAAATAATATTTGATGTTTAAAAGTTTTCCCCTTTTAAATTAAACAAAAAATACTATTCAAATACAATCCCCTTTAAAATTTTTCGAAACAATTTTTTAAAAAAAGGGGGTTGGTAATAAATTCATCTATTATTGAAACCTCATCACAAACATAGAAAATTTTACTTCCGGGTATAATGAATGAATAAAGGGAGGGGGCATTTCATAGGACAAACACATCGCTCATCCCTCTCGTTTTAAAACCCCACATCGCTCATGGGAACCCGCCGTTCAAACCCAAACAGATTGCTCATCCCCCTTCCCTTTCTTTGGGTTTAAACCCAAAAACCCGGGCTTTTAGAGAAAATAAAAAATTGAAAAATTTTTTAAACGGTTAATGTTTTTTTTTTAAAAAAAATTTTTAAACTAATTTTTTTTATTTTGCTTTCAAAAAAAAATTTTTTAAAGAAAAAAAAAAATAATGACAGCATTTTGGATGAGTGATAGATAGAAAGCCGGGGAAACCCGCAAAGTTTTATTTCTGGACCATAACAAAATTTAGGGCAGTTTAGTAAACATCCTATCAATAAGAAGACACAAATTTCTGGGAGAAAATTTTTTATTTTTTTTTACAAAACTCAAAAGTGATTACCAAATTTTTTTTAAACACCTACACGAGGGAAAAAAAATTTAAAACTTTCACTAAAAATAATGAATAAATTGATTAAAGGTTTAACATTACATTTTTATAGTTTTCCATTTTTTAAATTTTATTTATATTTTTTTATCTTTATCTTTTTCCAAAATTTTCCGTTTTTAAATAATTTCCCTTCAAGAAAACGTATATGTAAAAGCTGAAATGACTAAAGATTAAAAAAAAAATGCACCAAGTCAATGAGGGTTTTCTTTTGGGCCCTTTAACCAAACCCAAACAAAGCATTAGTACAGAAAACAAAACCCCTTTACAAAAAAGAACAAAATTTTTTTTTGGAGGGTTTGGGCAGGGCTGAAGTGCAGGGGTGAGGTGCTCGGGAAATTTCGCCTTTCCCCAAGGGACGGAGGAAAAACCGTTAGAGCCAAAAATTTTTCTTAAATTGTCTTTGAAGTGAATGAAAAAAAAAAAAAGGGGTTTTTTATAATATGCTGCTTCATCATAAAGCTATTTCCACAAACATCACATTTAAAACTTTTTTTTGATCTTTAATGGTAAAAATATGATTGGGATAAATAACTCTTCGCCCTTTAAAGGGAAAATCCCCAAAATCACATTATACTTTCCCTTTTTTCTGAATGTTTATAAGGTGTCTGTTTAAAAAAATCTTTTTCCTTGAAACTCTTATCACACACATCACACTTGTATTTTATTTTTTCTGAATGAGTAAAAAAAAAAGACGATTTTTAAAAAACTCTTAAACTTGAAGCTCAAAACACAAACATCCCCATATATTTTCTTTGTTTTGAATGAGTAGAAGGTGAGAGTATAAAATACTCTTCAAATTTAAGCTCTTATCCAAAACATCACACTTAAAATTTTCTTTGTTCTGAATGGGGTAAGAAAGGGGGAAAATGTGAAAAATATCTTCACCTTGAATTTCTTATCAACCCATCACACTTTTTAAAATTTTTTTTTGTTCTGAATTTAGTAAAAGGTGAGTGTTATATTACCCTTCCCTTTTAAGATCTTACACAAAATCACACTTATGTCTTTTTTTGTTCCCGAAAGAGGGAAAAAAAGACGATTTTAAAAAAACTCTTAAACTTAAGCCTTTCCCCCCCCACACCCAAAAATTTTAAACTTTTTTGAAGAGTTTTAAAAAAGACCCCTTTAAAAAACTCCAATTTGAAGCTCTTTTCCCCCAAAAAAATTTCCCCCTTATACTTTCTTTTTTCTGAATAATAAGAAGGGGTTGTATAAAAAAACCTTCACCCAAAAGGCTTTTTTCACAAACCCTAACACTTATACTTTTTTTTGTTTTTAATGAAAAAAAAAGGAGTGGGTTTTAAAAATTAAAACCTTCCCCCCTTTGAAGCTCTTAAACAAAAATCACACTTTAAAACTTTCTTTGTTCTGAAGAGTAAAAAAATGAAAGGTTTAAATTTCTCTTTAACTTTAAGCTCTTTTCACAAACAATTAAAACTTATAATTTTTTTTGTTTTTGAAATGAAAAGAAAAGGGGGATGTTTAAAATTTCCCTTCTTTTTAAAGGCTTTAAACACAAACAAACACTTATACTTTCTTTTTTTCTGAAAGGGGTAAGAAGGTTTTGGGGTATAAATTTTTCCTTTCCCCCTTTAAAACTCTTATCACAAACAACACTTTTTTACTTTCTTTGTTTTTGGAAAGAGTAAATAAATGACGGTTTTTTTAAAACACACTTCATCTTTAAGCTCTTATCCAAATTTCACACTTTTACTTTTTTTTTTCTGGGAAAGATTTAAAAAAAATGACGGTTTTTAAACCCCACTTCATTTTTTGAAACCCCTTATCACAAATGTCCCCACTTAAACTTTTTTTGTTTTTTGAATGAAAATAAAAAGGGGGTTTTTTCTTTTTTAAAACTCCCCATTTCTTTTAAAAACCTTATTGGGAAACATTTCAAGTGTCTTTCTATGGAGTGAATGTATCAGATTTTGATTGGTATTATTGTTTTTACTATTTTGAATCTTTAAAAACCCCAAAACCTTTTAAACAAAAATTTTCATTTTTTTCTCAATTATATTCTTGAACAGATGTACTGTTTTTTTAAAAAAGTGCAGAATCATTCAGAAAAATTTCTCTCCTTTTTACCCCAAAAATTTTTTTTTATTTCTTTTTTCTTTCTTTTAAGAATTAGAATTTATCTAAACTAGAATATTTGCTTTGGGACGGAAAAGCAGTAACTTTTGATGTTAAATCATATGGAAGGTGTAAATTCAGTCTGTTTAAAAAAATTTGGGAAAAAAAAATTAAAAATTAGTCTAAATTTTTTTTATCAAATTTTTTAAAATATGTATTGTGTTTTAAGTTTAAAAAAATTATAATTTTTGCACTACCAAAATTAAAATTATCATACATAAAAGAGGGAAAATCAAAACCTAACCAAAGTATGAATTTAAAAAAAAAAAAAAATTCAACGAAAACAAATTTATTGAATTATGTCAAAGCTCCTTTTAAGTAGTTTTGTGGATTTATCAGGGTGAAAGTTAAAAGGGAAGAAAATGGTGATACTATAAAAAACTGAAAATAAATTTAATATTTTTTAGTTTAGTGAAAAACAAAAATCATTTTATAAAAAAAAAAAAACCCAGTCCCTATAAAAAATTAAATTTTTGAATATAATATAAAAAAAATAATCTGGATGATTAGGTTGACCTTACAAAAACCATGGAGTTATGGAGGGCCCCAAAAAATTTTTCATTTTCTATTTTTCTTTTGGGGAAAGCTAAATATTTTTGGGGAAAAAGGAAATTAATTTTCATGTCTTTAGGAATTTTTTTTTCAATTGTATCATGACAAAATGGGTGTTGGGGGGTGTCCCTGGGGCCCCCACCATGGGGCAGATTCCACATTACACTGTAAGGGCCACCATTTATCACATTAGCAAAAAGTGTCATTTCCGAACCGGGGGGGGTAGATGTAATAATAGATTTGTAATAAATTTAAAAATAATAATAAATTTTTTTATGACAATAAAATAAAACTTCATAAAATACTTTAAAAAAAAATGAAAATTTTTTTTAAAACAAAAAAATGGGAAATATTAAACAAAGTTAAAGTGTTAAGGATAGAAGTTTTTAAATTTGAACAACTGTAGCCCTATTTGTGAATAGGAATAAAATGAAACTAGCCATTTTGGATAAAAAAACCTTCATTTCACCCCGCCTGGAAATTCAAATATTTTTTCCCCTTTTAAAATTTTAAAATTTTTTCCCTTATTGAAAAAAGAAGCCTTTTTTCTGTTTTAAACATTACTGGGGGTTTTTTAAAGTTTTGTTGTTTTTGAAGTAGAAAATTTTACCCGGGATTAAAGAAACCCCAAATCAAATTTTTTAAAACTACAAACCCGTACTAGATTAGTAATTTGGGTGGGAAAAGGGCCTAATAAATGAGTAATAAAGGGTTTTTTTTGTAAAAAAATAATTATTTTATATTTTTTTTCCAAATTTATCTAGCATTTTTATGGGTTTAAAATATATTACTAATTTCCCAATGAGTTAAAGGGTTTAAAGGGAATTTTTTAATTCGTGGAAATGAACCCTTTTTTTTCATGAAAATGCGAGTGGAAAAAAAAAAATTTTAGCAAAAACAACCCTTTTGTCCTCCGACTGGGATTAAAAACCTCAATCTCTCTGTCAAGTCCCTACTTGTTCCCCACAGAAAAGGACACCTTTAAAATAAAGGGGGTCAAACCTATTTTAAAATAAAATTTTATTTTGGGTTTTTTTTAATTTAAAATTTTTTTAAAAAACATAAATGAAAATTTTCCCCAAAAAAAAAAAATATACTAAATAATTTTGTTTTTCCCATTTTAAAAAAAATTTGAGATTTTTTTAAAGTACACTTTCTTTTTCTGACGATTTTTTTTATCAAAAAATTTTTCTTAAAAACTCAAAAAATTTAAAATTAAAATTTTTAAAAAAACACAACACCCCCCCCCCAAAATTTTAAATTTTTCCCACTGTGAAAGGGGGGAAAAAACCCCCATTTCAAAAAAAGAAACAGGAAGGGAAAAATTTTGGGAACCCCTTAGCAAGTATAAAAAATTGGGGTAACAATTTGCCCCAAAAGGTTTTAAAATAAAAAAATAAAGTCTGTTCATAAAGGGTTTTTTCCCCCGGGAAAAAAAATTTAAAAATCAATTTTTTTGAAATTTTTTTTTGGCCAAAACTTTTAACTTTTTAATTTTTTTTTAGTTACATTTTAAATTTTTTAAAAAAACGTCAATTTAAAATTTTTTCCCCCCCCCCTTTTTTAAAATTTTTAAAAAATTTTTCCCTTTTTCCCCAACCCCAAAAAATAAAAATTTAAAAAAAAATTTAAAAAGTACCTATTTTTTTTTTTTTAAAGCAAACTATAAAATAAAATTTTTAATTTAAAATTTAAATTTACTTGTTTTTTTTTAATTTTTATAGTAAAATATTTTTTTTTAATTTTGGGGGGGGCCCTTGAAAAGGGGGTTGTTTCCACTTGTTCAAAAAAGGGGTTTTAAAATTTTTTGGTGCCATTTTAAAGCTATGATTTTAAAACCCCTTTTTAAAAGGGGGGTTTTTTAAAAATATTTTTTTTAAAGGGAAAAAAAAATTTTTTAAAAAAGCTTTTTGGGCCTTTTACCTAAAAAAGAAAAATTTAAAAATTGAACTGAATTACTGTGGTTAACAATCAACTTCACCCCTTTCTAAAATTTTTTCATTAGTTATCCAAAGTGACAGATGTCACTGTTGGCGTAAGGATACTTTTAGGGATATTTCTAGTAACTTTTTGGCTGTCATCCAAGTAAACTAAGGGCGTGAATTTATTATAATTGGCAGTGTGGTTTGATAAAAAAAAACAGGGATTCTTGCCGAGTTTTTATTAGTTATCAACCTGGGACAAACCACAAATTTTAAAACTGGCCCTAGTTAGAATTTTAGGAATTTGAGTGAAAGTAGAGTGGGAAAACATTTGGGGAAAAAACACCGTCAGTAGAACCTCCCTGATTTTAACCTCCCATATCAAATGTCTTCACCCGCAAAGTCAACCCCAGGAGGACAATTTATAATGTTAAACCCCCCAAGAAAATTACAAATATTTTCAAGTTGTTTCTGAAATATAATATGAGAGGTATCCCCAAAAAATTTTAAACAAATTCTGTAAAATGTAAAAAAAGAGTGGAGCATAAGGTATACACAGATGTGTGTTTAGTTTGGGGGGTTTTTTCAGCCCCACGATTCAGGCTGTAGTGTTTGTCCTCGGGGGGGTTTGTACTGGTTTTTAAACAAAAACAATTATTTAAAGGGTTGGGTGAGCAAACTGCAGAAGTAAGCGGAATCCGATTAATAAACCACTTTAGACCAAATTTTTAAAATAAAATTTTGGGGTTTATTTTTAGGTTATCTTCGATGGGTTTGGGGCTTTGTACGGAGAGAAGGGTGAAACGCTCCAAAGGCTATGATTTCAGCACGAGTTTTAAAGAGGGAGGGTTTTTAAGATGGGTGAATGTTTTTGAAAGGTGTGCCGACTAATATGAAATATCAGCTCCACAAGGTCACGCTGACCTAATCATTCTCTTCTTTCTGTTGCGAATCTCACACATGCGCAAAGCACAAACTATTTCCCCCGCGGGAAATTTGGCGGGGAATTTCCCCCCTTCTTTGGGCCCCTGCCTCCCCCCCCTTGTATTGCCGCGCAAAAGCCGGGCCCCAAATGTTTTTTATGCCTTAACAGCTGATTGTTTTTTTTTTTTAACAACTAATAGAGACTCTCTTGTTTTAAAGCTCTGCCGTCGGTTCTCCTGGTCTCACAAAGTATACCCACCTCCCGCCCAAAAAAGGGGAACAAGACTCGCTGGGGCGGAGCTCTCAAATTTATTCCCCTCAGACTATCTGGGCCCCCATCCGTTTCTCGCGAGAAGCGATAGGAAAAATTTTTGCGCTATGGGGTCCCGGGGGGTGGGGGAGCGAAGGGGTCATGTCCAGCTGACCCCCCGCCGCTTTAGGTGGAATTTTATCTTCGACCTGGCCAGGGCCCAGGCGTCTGCTTCCCGAAGTTCCGCCCCTCCGGGCCCCATTTTCTAGCGGCTGGTACTTGCTTGTGCCGGGGGGGGCTGGTGCTCCCCGCCCACTGTCATTAACCGTGGCTGGTACTCAGAAGTACCAGGGCGGCGTCATACTACTGACTCTTTTTTTAACTCCGTCCAGGATCCAGCTGGGCTTGCTTGCATGTACCAGGGCTGGTACCCGCTACCAGCACCCACTAACTTTTGGTGGTATCAGATGTACCAGGGCGGCGTATACTACTACTCTATCCAACTCTGCCCAGGATCCAGCTGGGCTTGCTTGCATGTACCAGGGCTGGAAAACCCTCCGCTACCAGCACCCATCAACCGTGGCTGGTACTTAGATTCCAGGGCTGGCGTCATACTACGACTTATCCAACCCCGTCCAGGATCCAGGGGGCTTGCTTGCATGTCCAGGGGGGGGGGTACTCCGCACCAGCACCCATCTACCGTGGCGGGTACTAAATATAAAAAATAAATAAAAAATAATATATAAAATAAAAAATTTTTGTTTAAAAAATTAAATTTTTTTTAAAAAAATTTTCTTTTTTTCCTTTTTATTTTTTTTTTTTTTCCCTTTAAATTTTTTTCCTTTTAAATAAAACACAAAGGGTTTTTAGATCGAATTTTTGGTATTTTACCCCCCCCCAATTGGTTAAAAACTGGGGGATAGGGTTTTTTTAATTTAAAAAATATAAAAATATTTTTTATTTTTTATGGGGCCTTTATTTTGTTATTTCTTTTCCCTTTAAAAAAACCATTTTTTATTTTAAAAAAAAAAAATAAAAAAAAAAAATATTTTTTTATATATTTTATTTTATTTTTTGGGGTTTTGTGTGTGTGTGTTTGTGTTTTGGGGTTTTTATATGTTATATGTATTAAAAAATTTTTGTTTTTTAAAAAAAAAAATATAAAAAAAGAAATTTGTAAATATTTTTTTTTAAAAATTTTTAATTTTTTTTTAACATTTTTTCTAATAAAAAAAATGTTTTTTTTTACTTTTTTTTTTTTTTTAAATGGGGTGCAAAATGTTTTGATAGTTTTTTTTTCCCAAAGGAGGGGGCGGGGGGGAAAAAAATTTTTTGTTTTTGGGCCCCAAAAAAAATCTACCCCTTTTTATTTTTCCGGGCCCTTTTTTAAAAAAACCGGGGGTTTTTTATGGGATCAAAAAGCTTTTTATGAAAAGGGAATAGTTTTTTTTTTTCAAAAAATTTATTTTTCAAAAAACCAATATTTTTTAAAATTTTTTTTTTGGTAAAATTTCATCGTTTTAAGAGGGAATTTATTTATTTATTTTTTTTTTGGAGATTTTTTTAATTTTAAAAATTTTCTTAATTGGGGCTGGGTTATTTTCCACCCCCCAAACAGGGTTTTAATTTTTTCTAGGGGGGCAACCTAAAAATTTTTTTTGGAGGGGGAATTTATTTAAATTTTCCCCAATTCCTTCAAAAAAAACCTTATTTTAAAAATGTCAAAAAACCCAAACCATAGGGGGGGGAAAAAGGGGGGGTTTAAACCCCCTTTTCCCAAAAAAAAAATTTAAGAAACTTTTGGAATTTTTAAAACCCAACCCCAAAAAAAAATTCCCTTTTTAAAAAAACCCCATTTGGGTTTTTGGAACCCACAAAAACCATGGGAGCCCTTTTAAAAAGGGAAAAGGCACTTTATCTAAAGGGGGCCCACCGAGGTCAATTAACAAAAAAAAAACTATATTTTTTACTTTTCGTTTCCACGGGAAAAAATAAAATTTTAATTTTAAATTTTAATATAAATTTGGGATTTTTAAGGGGGTTTTTAAAAAAAAAAAAATTTTTTCAAAAAAACCCTTTAGGGGGGGGGGACAAACCCTTTTAAAAGTTAAAAAATTTTTTAACATTTTTAATTGTTTAATTTTTTGCTCATTTTTATAAAAAATTTTTTTGGGCTGAAAAAAAAAAAGGTTAAAAAAACTAAAAATTTTTAAAATTAAAAGGGGTTTTAAACTTTTAAATTTTACTTTTGGGGGGTTTTTTGTTTATTTTAGTTTTTTCTTTTTTTTTATTGGTTTGTTTAATAAAATTTTTGATTTTGGTATTTTTTTTTGGGTTTTGTGTGGGGTTGTGCGCATTTTTTTGGTTTTTATGTATGACTTTTTAAAAATTTGGTGGCCCAAAAAAGGTTTAAAAAACAAACCCCATTTTTTTTCAAAATTTTTTTTTAAAAAAAATTTTCCCCTATTTTAAAAAAACATGCAAAAAAAAAACATTTTTTAATATTAAAAAAAAAAAATTGGGGTTTTACAAAATTTAAAAAAAAAAATTTTTCACAAAAATTTAATTTTGGTTTTAATTTTTTTAAAATTTAATGCTTTTTTTCTATTGAAAAATTTTTTTCAAAGAAACAGTTTTGAAAAAAAAAAAAAAAACTTTTTTATTTGGGTTTTATTTTCCAATTTTTTTCTTTAAAATTTTTTTTTTTTTTGTTTTCGGGACCGGTGAAAAACCCAAAGGGGCTCTAAGTTTAAAGGGGGGTTAAAATCCCAAAATAAAAAAAAAAAAAATTTTCGGGTTTTATAAAAAAAAAAAAGGGGGGAAAAAAAGGGGGCCCAAAATGGGGGGGGCCCCCAAAAATGTTTAAATTTTTTTTTGTGTTAAAAAAATTGGGGGTTACAAAAAAACCCCGTTCCCAGTGCAAAAAAAAAACCCCTAAAAGGGGGAAAAAAAAAAAACCTATGGTCCCCCCAAAAATTAAATCAAAAAATTTTTTAGGGAAGGGGTTTTCAAAGGGGGAAAAAATTAAAAGGGGGGGGGTTTTTGGGAAAAATTTAAAAAACCTTTCTAAAAAAAACCCTAGGGAAAAACAAAAAAAAATTTAAAAAAATTTTTTAAAAGTTTTTTCAATTTTAAAACCCGGGGAGCATTTTTTTAAAAATTTTCGGGACAATTTTTAAAAAAAAAGGAATTAAATTTTTTTAAAAAGGAATTTTAAAAAAAGGGTTTTTCTCTTAGAAAAAATTTAACCCAGAAAAGGGGGCCAAAATTGCAAAAAAAAAAATTTCGATAAAAAAAAAAAGGGGGAAAAAAAATTTTTCCCAAAAAAACCCTTTTTACTTTTATTTTATTTTTTTTTTTAAACCAGGGGGGGAAAAATTAAAGGGGAATTAAAAATTTAAACCCGGGGGAAATTTTTAAAAATTTGATTTGGGGGGGGGGAAAATTTTATCTAAAAAAAATTAGTTGGGTTTTTTCCCCTATAGGGAACATTTTTTCATTTTACTATTTTGAAAAAAATTTAAAAAACTATTGGGAAAAATTTTTAAAAAAATTTTTTTTCTCCTTACATTTTTGCCCTTAAAGGGCATCCGCTTAAATAAAACCCTTTTTCCAAAGGGGCCCTGGGTCAAGAGTGGGCTTCCTTAAAGGAGGGCCCCTTAAATATGGTTGCACAAAAACTTTCGAAAAAGAAGAGGGATCAAAAAAGGGTGGGGGGGATCACTTTAGAAAAAACAAACGGGAAAGGGGGGGGATCCTTTGGGGCCACTAGAAAATCTATATTCTTCTGGAAAGGGCCCTTTGGCCGTTACAAATCATTTTCTACTGTTTTTCCCTCGTTTTTGGGGTTGTTTTGGGGTTTGGCTGGGGGGGTGGTGGTCTTTTTAACCCCCCGAGACGGGCTATAGACTCGGTTTAGCATTTCAATCGCGTGTTTTTCATGGGGCCCCAGCTTTGTTTTTGGTTGGGGGTTCCTGGTTGGTGGTTGGGAAAATTTTTTATTATGATTGCTTGCCCATTTTTTTAAAAAACTTGGAGCAAAAATTTGCTACACCCCCCCAAATTCTTCAAAAATTGGTTGCTTGGCTCTGGCTCACAATTTTTAAAGAAGTTTTAAAGGGAAAAGGTAGAAAAATTTTTTAATGGTAATTATTGCTTTCATTAGTTTGTAAAATGGATAAAGTACTAATATGTTGCCCTCGGTAAAAATTTAAAAGAAATTGCATGAAGGAAAAATTTTTTTTTTTTAAAAACGGGGAAAACACAAATCAATTTTTAAATTCCCTTGAAATATTTAACAAAAATTTTCAGTTGAAACATTTTTCAAAACCTTTAAATAATTTTTTTTAGGTTTTAAAAAAGGGGAAAAGGTTTTAAAAATTGTGTTGGAGATTGAAATTAACTTCAGAGTTTGAACAAGTTTTTTTTTTTTCTATTAAAAAGAAAATTTAAAAAATTTTTTTTGCATCTGGGTAAAATAGGTATACCAAAAAAAAAGGGGAAAAAAAATTGTTTATATTTTAAATCTTTTCATAAATGGAAGAAAACTTTTTTATTTTTTCCTTTAAATTTAAATTTTAAACTTCAAACTTGTAATTTCTTTGTCCAGAATAATAAAAACCCACAAATATTATATGTTAAATTTCCTTTTAAACATTAAACACTTGGTAAAACAAATACACATCCCATTTACTTAGTTCGAATAGTTTTAAAAAAGGGGGTTTTTTAATATTCTTTCAATTTTTAAAAACCCTTAAATTTGGGTGCATGCTGAGGGAGTAAAAAACATCGCTCCCCGGAAAAAAACCCTTTTAAAACCCGGCAATTGCTAATCGCACTTCGTAATAAGCTAAAAAAAATTTCTTTTCGGGAAACCGATCTTAAATATAAAAATGTTTCTTAAAAAAATTTATTATTTTTTCTTCAAGAACTTTTAACCAAATTTTTTTATTTAGTTTCCCAAAAATTTTTTTAAAGGTTTTGGGAAAAGAACATTTTTGACAGCATTATTTGATGATAAAGACATTTTTGGGGGCCGCTGTTAAAGTTTTATTTTCTAAACCCCTAATGATGCAAAAACATTTTTAGTAAACATCCTTAAATCAGAAGAAAAAACTTTGGGGAAAAAATTTTCCCCATTTTTTTCACCAAACTCAAAAGTGTTGATCAAACTTTTAGCCCCTTTCCCAAAATGTAATTGAAAACTTTCATTTTAAAAAATTTAAAATAAAAATTTTGATTTCAAAAGGTTTAAATCATGAAATTCAATAAAAAAACCATTTTTAATCCTTTTTAAATTTTAAATTTCTTTAAACCTTTTTCTTAAAAAAATCATTTCTATAAAAAATAAATCATTAAAAGTTAGTTGACAAAAAAGGGAAAAAAAAAATGTGAAATGACCCTCATTGAGGGGTTTGCCCTTGGTTTTGAACCAAAACAAAAAAAGCACCGCAAAATATTGCCCAAATCTTCAATCAACAAAATGTTTGTTTTTTGTTTTTGGGGTCAGAGTGAAGTGCGGAGAATGGGGTTGCTCAGCATTTTGGGGCCCCTTAGAAGGGAAAACTAAAATTGAACCCCTTTCCCCCACCAAATTAATTATTCTGTTTTTTGGTTTTAAATGAAAAAAAGGTGACTGTTTTAAAACCCCTTTTCCTCTTGAGCGTTTTTTCCCCAATCACCCACACTTATACTTTTTTTAGTTCTGAATAAAAAGGGAAAGGAATTTTTTTAAATAACCCTTCCTTTTAAAGCTTTTAATCACAATAACACACTTTATTTTTCTTTTTTTAGTTCTAAATAAAATTTTAAGGGGTATTTTTAAACTACACTTAAATTTTTAAAGGTCTTTTACAACACATCACTTTTTTATATTTTTCTTAGTTTTTTAAGGGAATATGAAGGTGTATTTTTAAACTACACTTCATCTTAAAGGGGTTCTTATAAAACCAAATCACACTTATAATTTTTTTGTTTTGAATGTAAAAAGGTGACTGTTTAAATAAACCCCCCCGGGAAAGGGTTTTATCCAATCATAAACACTTTTACTTTCTTATTCGGAATGAAAAAAAAGGTGATTGTTTAAATCACCCTTCCTTTTTAAAGCTTTTATCACAATCATAAACATTTATACCTTTCTTGGGTTCAAATTTAATATAAAGGGGTTGTCTTTTTAAACTACACTTAATCTTGAAGGTCTTTTTCAAAACATACCCCTTATACTTTCTTTGTTCTAATGTATAAAAAAAAGGTTGATTGTTTAAATAAACCCTTCCTCTTAAAGCTTTTATTACAATCATAAACACTTATACTTTTTTTGTTCGAAGGGAAAAAAAAAGGGTTTCTTGTTTAAATCCCCCTTCACCTTGAAGCCCTTATCACAAACTTTTCCCCTTTTTACTTTCTTTTTTCAGAATGTATAAAAAAGGGTTGACTTTTTTAAATTTGCTTCCCTTTGAAGGCTTATCACAAACTTCACCTTATACTTTTTTTGTTCTGAATGACTAAAGGTGACGGGTTAAATATTTTTAAACTTAACCCTTTTCCCTGACAAAACTTTTACACTTATACTTTTTTTTTTTAGGGTAAAAATTCAAAAAAAAGGTTTGGGTATTTTTTGGGTTTGGGTTTAATTTTTTTGCTTTTTTATAGATTTTTTAAAAATTCAAAACACCCTTTTAAAAAAAATTAACATGTTTCGTTAAAATTATATCTTGATCAGATTTTGGGCCGCTTTTTTCCCACCAAGTGTAAATTTTTTTGGGAAATAATTTTTTCTCCTTTAAATTTAATATGGTCACGAAAAATTAAATGATAGTTTCTTTTTTCCTTTTTTTAACTAAACATTTTCAAAATTGAATATTTGCAGGGGTAGTGAAACATCTGTAATTTGGGCAAGGGTAAATCTTGAAGGGAAAGGGTTTTAATTTAGTTGAAAGAAATTGGAAAAAAAAATTAAACATTTATCAAAAATCTTTTTTATAAAAATTAAAAACTTTTTGTATTGATTTTTAAGTCCTAATTGTCATATTTTGTGGAAAACAAATTAATTTTATTATTATTAGTTACTTAAGAAAAAAAAAAATACAAATCAACTAAAGAAAATAAATTTTTTAAAAAAAATTACAATCTAAAAAAAAATTTAAAAAACCGGAATATGCTCTCCTAAGTCATATGTGGTATTTAAATTAGGTAAAGTTTAAATTTAAAGAATGGGTTGGGAACCAAAAACGGGCGTATAACTGAAAATTTTAAATGTTCCAGAAAAAGAACTATAAATAGTGATATAACAAAGTTCAAAAAGTTTAAATTAAAATTTTTTTCAAATGAACAAAACCCAATAATTTTTTTTCCCCAAAAATTTAAACCCAAAGCCCCGATAAATAAAAGGACTTTGAATTATAATAACTCAAAAATTTTATTGGGTTATTTATCTTGGACAAATCTAAATTTTTTCCAAAGCAAAAAAAATTATTTTAAAGATTTTGGGAAATTCCCTTCTTTCAATCATGTATAAACTTAAAATGAAATAGGTTGGGTGAGGAAAAAATATTTTATAAAGGGTGAAAGTAATTCTAAAAAAATTTAATTAAGTTATATAAAGCTAAAATTTTTAACCCAAACCCTGTGACTAAAAACCCAAAATTTACACCATACCCCAAAAAAGGGGTTGGACACTACTGTATTTTTTTTTGACTATTGTTCTTTTCCCAACCATCAAACTTTTTAAATTTCCCTTTTTGCCCCGGAATATCTAAAATTTGGGTGTAGAAAAATTTTAATTTAAAGAAAAAAAGGGTTGGGTTAAAAACCCTCACAAATATATTGTCTGTGCCCTTTAGTAAGTAAATATATGTTGGGTTTAAGATTCCTTCATCTTTAAAAAACCTTTATCCCCCACACATCACATTTTTAATTTTCTCCCCTTTCTGAATGAACAAGAAGGGTTTTTTTAAAATTTTAAACAATATAAAATCCTTTTCCCAAATATCACACTTGTTTTTTTTCTGCCAAAAGTGAATAAAAAATTGTTTGAAAGGGAAGGGACTTATCATTAAAGACCTTATCACACACATCCCCTTTTAAATGGCTTAGTTCGAATCAACAAAAAGTTCTTTTAAAACTACCCTTATAAATCCTTATGAGAATCATCCAAAATTTGTCCAGAGGGAAATACAGGTGTCCTTTTTAAAATTCCACTTTATTTTTATGAAATTAAAACCCCCACCAACTTGTTCAAATTTTTGTCCAGAAGGGAAAAAGCAGGTGTCTGTTTTTAAAATTTCCTTTTTTTTTAGGACAGAATCACAAATAACCCACAGTGACAATTTAAGCATTGGGGGGAAAAAAAAAAATCATTCTAAAAATTCATCTTAAAAACTTCAAATTTTGTTTATACTTTGCGATATCAAACCCAAATTTCCCCCATGGATGTTTTGGGAAAAAATTTTTGCATCTTTAAGTCAATGGTACAAAACCCTTAAAAACAGGGATAGGTAAACATATCTGTCCCAAAAAGACAAAGTTTTTCCCGGGATTTTTTGGGGAAATTTGGATTTTACCCCTTTTACAAAAGGGCCCCAAAACCCGGGTACATTTTTAGTTTTTAAATTTAAAAATTTCCCTTTACAGTTATTTAAATTTTTCATAATTATTAAAAAAAATCATATTTTTTGGTTAGACTATTTTTTTTGAGCAAACAAATCTTTGACCCAAAAAAGTTGGCCAGTTTTAAAAAACAATTTAAAAAACCCTGTTTTTGTAATTTTAAAAACCCAAAATAAATAAATTTCCCAAAAACCCCAGTAGTTATTTAAAAAAAATTTGGGAAAAATGACTTTAATTTTAATCAAAAAAAACAAAAAAAACGTTTTTCTTCAATTTTTATATTAATTTTATTTTAAACACCGCTTTTTGATTACTAGTTAGGTTATTGGGTATGTCCTTTTTTTATTATTTTTTTGCACCTGTCATATTAAAACCCTCCCGGGTTTTTTAACTTTTATACAAAATTTTAAAAGCTAATAATTAAGAATTGGGGGAAGAGTGCATTTAGAGGAAATGAACCCACATTTGCATGGAGGGGAAATGAAAAGCCCCTTTAGGGAAAACCCCCCCAATCCACCCAAAGAGATTTTGGGAAAATCGATCTCCCCATCCTCGGCAATCAAACCAACATGAAAAATTGTAAAGTTTGCCCCAAAAACACCACCAAAGGGTGGTTGGCTATTTATAAAATTAAACAAAATTTGTTATAAATGAGGAATGTTTTGGGGTTTGGGGGGATTTTTTAAAAACAATTTTCTGGGAGGGGGTAAAATTCTTTTTTGGGGGAAAACCACCCTCAGTACATCTGATTTTGGGATTAAAACAAGATAATTCGTTGCGGGAGCTCAGTTTTTTTGTTAGAACCGGGATCCTTTGTGTGGGACTACCAAAGAAAGTTTAGATATAAGACATGGGTTTTTAAATTTTTTTTACTGCAAATTTTTTCATTTAAAATCATTCTTGGGGGGAATAAAAAAAAAAATTATTTATAAAAAACCCTTTCCCTTTAAATTTTTTTTTTTTTGATAGGTTGGAAAAAATGATGGATGAGGATGGTTTTTAAATTCATTTTTTTGTTTTTTCTATTGATACAATCTTTTGGGAAATTCTTCTTTGATGGGGGAAAAAAAAATTTATTAAAAGTTTGGGTCAATTTTTTTTGTAGTTTTTTGTTAAAAAACATTCCCTTTTATTTTAAATGGGTTGGCTTCAATCTATATAAAAAAAATATGTTAATTCTAGAATTTTTTTGAAAAGTTTAAACCCTCCCATTTAAATCGTTTTTTTAAATTTTGTACTGTAGTTCTGTGAACAGTAGACCCTTTTCCATGTTATTTTCGTTACAAAAGTCTTACTATAGTTTTGGAAAAGTAAACCTCTTTCCATGTTTTTTATCGTTATTAAAAAGTCTACTAGAATTAGGGGAAAAATTTAAACCCCCCTCCCAAAGGTTTTTATCGGTTTCCCGTCTTATAGTAGTTTGGGGAAAAAATAGACCTCCCTCCCCTGTTATTTTTGGGTTTCTACTTTCTTTTCAAAAGTTCTTTTAACAGTTGACCTTCACTCCCCGGGTTTTTTTTTGTTTCTACAGGCAAAACTAGTAAATTTTTTGTGAACAGTAGACCCCCCCCTCTATTTTATTATCGTTTTAAGTTTATACTAGTAGTTCTGTTAAAAAGTTTGACCCCCCTCCATGTTATTATCGTTTTTATAGTTTTGAATTGTATTCTGTGAACAAATTGGGCCCCCCCTCCCCAAATTATTATCGTTATGTTCCCTTTTAGTAATTTTGTGAACAGTAGACCCTCTCCATGTTATTATCACCCACCCAAGTCTTAAATAGAGTTTGTTACAGTAAAACCCCCCCCTGGTTTTTACGTTAAAAACAGTCTTACAGTATTCTTATTTAACGTAGACCCCCCTCCATGTTAAAACGTTATTACAGTTTTTGACTAGTTTGTTTTGGGTACCGTAGACCCCCCCTCCATGTTATTAAACGTTTCTACGTCTTAAATAGTGTTCTGTGAACAGTAGAAACCCCCCTCCATGGTTTTTTCGTTAAATAAAGTCTTACGTAAATTTTTTGTGAACAGTAAAAAAACAATCCAGTGTTTTTATCGTTTTACAGTCTTACTAGAGTTTCCCGTGAACAGTTAAAACCCCCCTCCATGTTTTTATCGTTAATTTTCAGTCCCTTTAAAAGAGTTCCCGTTAAAAGTTTGACCTCTCTCCCTGTTTTTTTTATCGTTACTTTCAGTCCCTTTCTATTTGTTTTGTGAACAGAAAACCTCCCTCCATGCTATTATCGTTTTTTACAAATTTTCTAGTTGTTTTTTAAAAAAGTAGACCCCCCTCCCTGTTATTAACCCATTACCAAATCTTACTTTTAGTTCGTTAACAGTAGACCCCCCTCCATGTTATTTCGTTAAATTTTTGTCTTACTAGTAGTTCTGTTAACATTTGAAAACCTTTCCCCCCATTTATTAATCGTTTAAAACAAATCTTACTAGTTGTTCTGTAAACCCCCAGACCTCCCCCCTTTCTATTATCGTTTTAAAACGCTTACTTTAAATTCTTTAACAGTTTGACCTCCCCCATGTTTTTTTATCGTTACCCACAGCTTACTAGTTTTTTGTGAACAAATAGGGAAACCCCCCCTCCATTCTATTACGTTAATAAAAGTTTTAAATAGTAAATTCTGTTAAAAGTTAAAAACCCCCCTCCATTTTTATTATCGATACTAAAATCTTACTAAGTATTTTTGTTTAAAAGAAAACCCCCCTCCATGTTTTTTTATCCCCTTATTACGTCTTTTCTAGTAGTTCGTGAACAGTTTGGGCCTCCTCCCTGTTAATTTTCATTTCTACAGTCTTATTTAGTTTTGTGAACAGTAGACCTCCCTCCATGTTTTTAGGGTTTCTACAGTCTTACTATAGTTCTGTGAAAAAAGTAGAAACCCCACCCATGTTTTTTATCGTTAATTACAGTCCCTTAAAATATAGTTCTTGTGAAAAAGTAAACCTCCCTCCATGTATTATCGTTAATTTAAAATCTTACTAGAAGTTCTGTTTTAAAAGTTTGACCTCCCCATGTTATTAACGTTAAAACAGTCTTTTAAAAAATAAAATAGTTCTAAATGAACCTAGACCCCCCCTCCCCTGTTTTTTTGTTATTACAGTCTTACTAGTTTGTTCTGTGTACAGTAGAACCCCCCCCATGTTATTACGTTTTTCTACAGTCTTAAATAGTAGTTCTGTGAAAATTTGGGCCTCCCTTCCCTGTTTTTTAATTTGTTACAAAAGTCCCTTTCTAGTAGTTCGTGAACAGTAAACCCCCCTTTCCAAATTTTTTTATGTTATTACAGTTGACTAGTAGTTCTTGTACAGTTTGACCCCCCCCCCCTTTTTTTTTATCCCAAAAACCCAAAAGTCTTTAAATATAATTTTGGAAAGTAGACCTCCCCCATGTTTTTATCGTTACTGTCTTACTAGTAATTCTGTGAAAAAGTAGACCTCCCTCCATGTTTTATCGTTTCTGTCTTACTATTAAATTTGTGGGAAAAGTAACCTCACCCAAAAATTAATTTTTTTTGTTAAATACAGTCTTACTAGTAGTTCTGTGAACAGTAGACCTCCCCCCTGTTTTTAAACGATTTCTATAGCTTACTAGAGTTCTGTGAACAGTAGACCCCCCTCCCCGTTTTTTTTTCTTTTCTACGTCTTACTAGTAGGGTTTTGTGAAAAAGTAAAACCTCCCTCCCTGTTTTTTTCGGGTTTCTACAATCTTAAATAGTAAATTTTTCTGAAAAGAAACCCACTCCATGTTTTTATCGTTTAAAACTTTACCCAGTAGTTCTGGGTTAAAAGTAAAACCTCCCCCATGGTTAAATTTTCATAACAATCTTTTCTAGAAATTCTTAACAGTAGCCCCCCTTTCCTTTCTATTTCGTTTTAAACAGTCTTACTAGTAGTTTTTGTTAACATAACCTCTCCCCCTGTTATTTCGATACTTCAATATTTCTTAGTTTTTGTTCGTTAAAAGTTTTGACCCCCCCCCATTTTATTAAACGTTATTTTCAGTCTTACTAGTAGTTCGTGAACAGTTTGAAACCCCCCTCCATGTTTTTTATCATTACAACAGTCCTTTCTAGTTTGTTCTGTTTAAAGTAGGGCCTCCCTCCATGTTATTAAACGTTACTTCAGTTCCCTTTCTAGTATTTTTTGTTAACAGTAGACCTCACTCCAGTTATTATCGTTAAATACGTCTTAACCCATAGTTCTTTTGAAAAAAGAGACCTCCCCCCATGCAAATTTTCGTTAATAAAAGTTCCCTTTCTAGTAGTTCTGTTTTAAAAGTAGACCTCCCTTTCCCTGGGTTTTAGTTTTCTACCGTCTTACTAGTAGTTTTTGGGAACACTAAACCCCCCCCATGTTTTTTTTCCCTTATTACAGTTTTTGACTAGTATTCTGTGTTTCCCGTAGAACCCCCTCCATGTTATTATCGTTTCTACAGTCTTACAAATAGATTTGTGAACAGTAACCCTCCTCCATGGTTTTATCGTTACTACCCGTCTTTCTAGTAGTTTCCCTTAACAGTTGACCCCCCCTTTAAAGTTATTATCGTTTTTACAGCTGACTATTTGTTCTGTTTTACAGTAGACCTCCCCCATGTTATTATGTTACTACGTCTTACTATAAATTCTGTGAAAAAGTAGAACCCCCCTCCAGGGAAATTTTCGTTACGTCTTACTAGTATTTTTTGTGAACAGTAGACCCCCCTCCATTTTTTAACGTTACGGGCTTAAATAGTAGTTTTTGTGAACGTAGACCCAAATCAAAGTTATTACGTTAAATACAGTTTACTATTTGTTCTGTGGGAAAATAAACCTCCCCCCTTTTTAAAAACGAAAACTATAGTCTTACGGGAGTTCTGTGAACATAAACCTCCCTCCAGTTTTTCATTAAAAAGTCTTACTAGTAGTTTTTTGTGAACGTAGACCTCCCTTTCCCTGTTTTTTATCGTTTATACAGTCTTTCTAATTTGTTCTCCTGAACAGTAAAAACCTCACTTAAAATTTTATTATCGTTTTAAAACAAATCTTAAGTGTTCTGTTAACCCGTAGACCTCCCTCCCTGTTATTATCGATTAAATACAAACTACTATAGTTTGTTAACCCGTAGGAAAACCCCCCCCAGGTTTTTTATCTTATTTCAGCCCTTCCAATTTGTTCTGTGAAAAAGTAGACCTCCCCCCCATGTTTTTATCATTACTAAAATCTTACTAAATAGTTTTGTAAAATTTGGCCCCCTCCTGTTATTATCGAAAAACTACAATATTACTAGTAGTTCTGTTTAACCAAATAGACCCCCCTCCATGTTATTACCCTTTTTTACAGTTTCCCAGAATTCTGTGAACATAGACCACCCCCCATTTAAATTTTTCATTTTACGTCCCTTTCTGTAGTTCTGTGAACATTTCCTCCCCCCATGTTATTATCCCTTACTTCCCGTCTTAAATAGTAGTTTTTGAACAGTAACCTCAATCCCTGTTATTTTCGTTTAATACAGTCTTTTCTAGTAGTTCTGTTTAACAGTTAACCTCCCCCCAAAGCTATTATCCCTTAATACAGTCTTTCTTGTTCTGTTTAAAAGTAACCTCCCTTTAATTTTTAAACCGGGGTTTCTAAAAGTCTTACTAGTAGTTCAGGAACACTAGAACCCCCCTCCATGTTATTATCGTTATTCAAATTGACTATTTGTTCTGTTAACAGTAACCTCCCTCCCTGTTAATTTATCGATACACTTAAATTGTTTTTTGAACAATAGACTTTTTTCCCCCTCCTTTTTTTTTTTTATATCCCCAAAAAAAAATTTTTTTACAATTTAAAGAGGAAACATAGGGGAAAATTTCACACTTTGGTTAAAATTAAAAAAAAAGGAAAAATGAGCAGAAAATATAAAATTTTCATACATTCCCCAAATTTCCCAAAAGTAAATTTTTCTTTTTTTTTAAAGAAATAAAAATCAAAAAATAATTTATTTGGAAATGCTTTTGATTAAATTTGCTTTTTGGTAAAATTTCCAATTTATAAAATAATTTTGGGTGGTTTTTTAAAATATAAATTTAACTTTTGATTCAAAGGGTCCCAAAAGCCTTTTCTGGGAAAGAAAGTTTTTTTTAAATTTATTACATTAACTAGTATCAACAATGATAAAAAAAACTGCCCCATGGGTTTGGGAAAAAAAAATGGGGTATCCACAACAAATCACAACTATTTAATGGCAAATCCGGGGCGCAAAAATGACTAATTTTGGATCCTTAAAATGACTATTTATATTTGTAAAATTTGTTTTTAATATACTGGGAGCGGTTTTTTTTTTTTTTCCCCAAAATTTTTTTTGCATACTGAAATTTTGGTTTTGTGCACCAAACCTAAAAAATTTTTCACTGAAAAAATCGCAATTCCAAAAAAAGTTTTAATTTGGTAGGAAAAACCCCAACAGTAAGGCCCAACCCGCAGGAAATTTTCACAATTAAAAAAGGGCTAAAACGTTCCCATGGTAGATATTTAAAGAGGAGAGGATTTTTTAGCCCTTTTGTATTTTTGATGGTAAAATTTTCCCGGCAAAGGTTTTATGTTAGTTTTTGGGAAGAATATTTGTTGTAAATTTTTGAAATAATTTTTAAGAAATACCCGTGCATCAAGACAAGCCCCAAGAGGACCAAATTTAAACTAAATTTGATTTGTTTTTTTTTTTACCCCCGGGGGGTATATTTTTAAAGGGTTTTATATCTCAAAAATTGTTGTCTATTTCCTTTCCAAAAATTTTTGGATATTAAAAGTGTCAGACTTTACTACTATATTAAAACTAAATAAAGTATAAAAGAACCTTTCACAAACCCGTTTTAAATTTAAAAAAAAAAAACACATTGCATGCACTTGCCAAATTTTCCCAAAAACTTTAAAGGTTCCCTCTT
>JBCFYV010001184.1:0-52612 GCA_039000515.1 Timema cristinae | reverse complement strand
AAATAAACATATTTTATGTACCAAACTCTTACATAAAACCAATAGTTTCTTAGCTAGAAACAAATATTATATACATTTTTCATGTAGTTCTTTGAACACAGAAATTGATTCTTATGCTCTTTGGTGGAAAGATATATTCCTCTCTTCTCCATTTTTTGGTTACAGCTTATGTGATTTTATCTATACTATTTGTATTTTATTTGGTTTGGCAAATCTTAAGGAATAAGTACTCCTTCCCATAGCTATTTCTCGGTCCATACTTATCAACAAATGGTGTTACTGTATATATAATATAATAATTAATATACAAATTTAAAATTATTTTGACCAAATTTGCTATTTTCAATCACGTTATTATATTATACTATATTTTTAAAGTACTCTCCCTTTGCTCTGAACTGTACCATATGAGTCTTACCGTGCAGGATGACACCTTTACACTATCTTAAGTTGTACCATAGTTTAATAATGCGCGGTAAGCCTGCTACCTTTATGTATATACGAAGGATATAACATGATTTTGATATGAAGCCTGCTCCTGAAAGCTTTCTATCGTACCATAATCCTAATATATAGTAATTTATTCATAGGATTAAAGGCCTTCTAGGACGGTAGTAGGAACTCCGTTCTGGAAGGCCTTTTGTCCTAACAAAATACTGTCTTACAGTAAGATCCTGCTACAGAATAAGTCTTTCAAAATTAGCTTCCTATCTAAATAATGTATACGTATTCATAACACTATGTATCTATCAAATGGTTCTACCTTTTTTTCATAATATCCCTGTACCTCAGCGCATGAATGACCGCGAAGTAACGGTCTATGGCAATGGCTACCAGACTGTACCCAGAAGCTGTATACGACATCACCATGAGGGAGAACCTCGCCAGACAAGCGTACTTTAAACCTCCTAGAAATTGGGCGACCACGCAGAAGTAGTTGAAGGCTTGGTAATAGATGCATGCAAGACCCACGGCAACGTCCGCTAAGGAGAGGGACAACACGAAGCGGCTGGACACGTTCGTGGCGAAGGCGGAAGTGTTGTTGTGATGGCGCCTACGGTGTAGGATGGCGTAAGCGATGAAGGCGTTCCCTAAGATGAGCAGGAGTATCACAAGCAGGTCCGCGGCTCCCATCAGGTAGAAGAGGTATTGTCCGCCGAGGCAACTTTGTGGCACACACATGTTTCATCTAGGACACAAAAAAAAGAAGTAATTTGATAGTGATTTACTGATGACTATATCCCAGATTTTTATTACCTAAAAATGATCAAAAGATGAAAATATTTCCAAATAATTACCCAAGAATATTAAAAAACTGCCGTAATAAATACACACGACCAAATAAATCACGTGCTTTGAAAAGTAAATTAAAAAAAATGGTAATGAAAATCCTTAATCAACTAAACATTTGTATTCTGATAAATATATTATTATTATTAGCACCGCGTCTTACTACCCGTTCGGGTTATACGCATTTACTCTAATGTGTAATGGTAGGGTGATTGTGAGATGAAATGGAGGACTTACAGTTTAACGTGGGATCCGAACCACGGTGGAGGTCTGGAATTCCACACATTCACGAGTTGTGATTAATACACATCTTGTCAAAGGTGAAGGAAGGGTTTGGCAATCGGTTAAATCTGTGCCGGGACCGGGGATTGAACCATGGACCTCACCGCAGAAGTCCAACACTTTATCCCTAGACCACTAGGTCACCAATATAATATTAATTTACTAATGGGTGACCTGGTGGTCTAGGGGTAAGGTGTCAGACTTCTGTGCTGGTGGCCGGGGTTCATTCCTCGGTCCCGGCACAGATTTATCTGATTACCAAACCCTTCCTTCACCTCTGACAAGACATCTTGTGAATGTGTGGAATGCCAGGTCGCCACCGTGGTTCGGATTCCACGTTAAACTGTAGGTCCTTCATTTCATCTCACAATCACCCTACCATTACACATTAGCGTAAGTGCGTATAACCCGAACGGGTAGTAAGACGCGGTGCTAATAATAATAATAATAATAATAATAATAATTATAATAATAATTTACTAATATGTGATTTATAAGTAACCGCTACCCCCTCCTTACACAACCCCCTCAAGCCTAGTTCCAGTCTAACAAGGAATGTGTGTTTTACAACCAAACAAGCAGAGAGGATACAAAGTGCATCCATACGTTCTTCTCATTCCGACAGCAATTATGTGGTGAAAACATGTTTTATATATTTTGTAAAATATCGATTTTATTTCAAAATATTCTTATTCAACATATATACCTTAAAATGTCTAAAAATGTCTACACTTCCTTGACTCAAAAACTCCTATAAATGACTCTAGTACGCAACCTAAGACAATATGACCCTAAATCCCACAATGACATAAAATGACCACAAAGTGAACTATAATATTCACATTTCTACAACCAGGAGATCATGAACAAACTTTTTGTGCTCACGAGCATGTATTAAATGAATCAGAAAAACATGGCATGTCATCAAAATTCGGACTCTGATTATGAGCGATGTTTAAAAAAAATTATTTTTTTTAAAAGTAAAGGTAAAACCACCTTTCATACATTCGACCAGGATTTGAATCCTGAGCTACCCGTCATTAGTATTCCAGTCTATTACGAGGGTGACTGCATGTATATTCAACCACTGGTCCAGGCTAGAGGCCTTGTCAGACACTTAACTAACCCAATGGGGATAAAGAAAATTGGTATAAAATTGGCCCACTTCCAAATACCCTTATTTCGACTTTCATGTACCGTTGTCATTTTATGATGAACATATTTTTACTTTCTCTTGACAGCCTCGGAGATCGATTGTCATAAATATCTGACTCAAGTTTATATATATATATATATGTCAATGTTTCATGACCATCTGAAACTGAAAAAGTCATGTTTGCGTTGCCATCTTTCTGTATGTCTGTTTGTATCTCTGATTAGAGCCGAAATCATTTGACCGGTTGATCTAAAACTCGGTCTCCCCAAAAGGGTTTTAGTAATTAAATATCTGACCATAATATTAAGGGTAGCTTATTGAATAGCAAAAAATAATAATAATAATAATAATAATAAAAATATATCTTCTCAAAATCTGGTGTAACGATTTTGATTGCGTTTTTATAAATTTAGATACTGTTTAACTTTACAAACCAAATGGAAATTTTCATTTTTCCATAAAAATGATTTTGAGGGTAATATAAATTAGAACTAAATTTCCAATTTTGGTTATGTATCCGTAAGTATTTGAGATATTAAATCAATTATCAATGTAAAGATGTAATACTATTAGATTTAAAACGCTTTTGTTTGAAATATATATTTATAAAGTCAATAGCTGTTTCTGAGCTAAAAATCTATAAGATTTTGAAAATGTTGTGCTCTTTGGTAGACACAGATGTTCCTCTTTTCTTAATAGTTTTGTAACTGTGTGTGCTATTTGGTTTATGCTATTTGGTGGAATATCATACTCTTTCTCCAAATTTTACGGGTTTTCAGTAAATGTCTCTATTTTAATATATAAGATAGAGAGAGAGAGAGACTCTGTGCGGTGCGCCATACCAATTATTTTGTAGAGAGCTTGTCACACAAAGATTGTTTGGATGGTCTTTTTTACCCATCTAGAGTAGATATCTCCCTCAAACTATCAGCTGGCTAGTGTCACTCTCTGGTTACACCTGGGAGATAGCCAATATATTTATAAATTACTAAAAGTGCAGTTGTGTTCAATTTCCTTGAGCGCTGAATTTTCAAAGAGTAGGTGAGTATGAAAGTGCATACTAATAAACTTCAACAAAGTGAGCAGAAAATAACTTCTGCTTGACATGAGGTAAATATATATTAGATTTAATTATTGAAATATAGGAGTGGTTTGCGTCGTTAAAAAAAAGAGTTAACGATTGTGTAGAGTCAATTAGAACATTAATAGGACAAAGGCGATGCACCTTTTATGAGCTTAGAATCACGTCCGGTTTTAAATGAGTCACATTAATCTTTCAACTCTTCAGTGAAAGGCTCATAAGGAAGAACTATATTGCCAGGCGTATGACGTCTGGTGTTACTATGGAAACTTTTAGCGTCACTTGGCGAATACGTTGACATGTGAAGTAATATAACTCTGATAACGACCACCCTGATATCGTTTATAGGGTTCTTCAACGAGGACATATTTAATTTCTGGTTACATTAACAGACACGGTGTCCATCATTATTCCTTTATATATACAAAAAATATAATAACTTATTTGTTGTTTTTTCAATCATCTGGTATATCTGCATATTTACACTTATATCGAAGTAAAGGGTGAGGTAGGTAGGTTTTTAAGAAAATATACGACCGTTTAAGCGAGGGGAGGGTAAAATAACATTATGGAATAAATATCTAATGAGACCTGGTTGATGATAGAACTTTGACATCTCTTTCACCGATAAACAAGACGACATGACTGACGACCTTTTTTTTTATCACAAATATCGGTGTGAGTGGCGTTATTTGACACGTTTTAAAGTTTCCTAGCCCACTTCGGTGGCCGCATGGTCTAATGCGCTACTCTTTCAGTAAACTATATGGCCGATTAGGGTTCATAATCTGGTCGTATGTACTGAGGGTATTATTTTTAATAAATAGTTTCCCATTTTAGCTTTATGCAAATTTGGGTACATGTCCTCTAAATTCTACCTTTATCCTTGTTAGGTACTAGCGTATTTAATATGTATCTTTATAACCCTAACGATTAGTGAGACTTGGTAAAGAACTCTATTTGAGTTAATTTGTTAAGTCATTTATTTGTAAAATAATGTACGCAATTAAAAATTAAGTCTAAAAAAGTTCTTAAAGTTCTTGAAATGGTTATTAAAAACAAAAGTTGTAGTCTTATTTTTTAATTTTTCTTGACCATTCAATAACAATTGAACCCAATATTTCGATAAACATCAACATTAATTTTGATGACCTGCTGGAACCGAGAAAGTGGTCTTCTCGATGCTGTCTGTCATTCTGTTCGTATCTACGACTAGAGCCAGAACCATTTTACTGATCGGTACCTAAGGGTTTCATAAGGTTCCCACAATGTATTTTGAAATTAGATATCTAGTTCTAAAATTAAGGATAGTTAACTTATGTGCAAGAAGAGAAAAAAATCAATTTCATTAAAATGGGCTCTAGCTATTTTGTTTAAAATTCATGTATATACACCGTTTAACAATAGAAACAAAATGACACCTCATTTTCCCGGGAAAATAAATCCGTTAATAATCAATGTGTTAAAATAGTTAGTTAAAAAAATGCACACATTTTGTTATGAACCAAATCTGGGGAAGCAGTCTCCCCTTTCTCCCCTACACAAAAGCACACACACGCAAGCACACACACACACACACACTCACTCAGACCTTGACATTTTCTGTTTCATGCTCGTATTTCCAGTTTTTCCACTATTATCACATTTCTCGAGAGTGAAAACCTGTTATTCTCGGTTATTTCGATCCATCAAATTTAACTCATAAATATAGCCACGCCATAAACTAGAAAATATTTAAAAACTTCGTTTTTAAACAAATATGTATTTGCTGCGTCAACATAAGTAGTGAACAAATAAGTGGCAGCTCCGATCTAGGAAACTGAGATTAATAGCTGGAGGGATCGTTGTGCCAACCACATGATACCCTCTATCCGCAAATGTCAGCACTATCTTCCCTAACGGTGACGGCCGTTTGGACTGTATATCTCGCTTGCAGTCTTGCACAAAGGAAGTAAAAGGAGGTTTAGTGGGTTATCTTTAATAGTTTATGTTTCTTCGTACATTTTAATCAAAGAACAATACATAATTAGTGCATAAGCTTATGACCCAAACGAGTAGTAAGATGCGGTGCTAAGAGAAATTCTAGAAACGTAACTAAATAACATGTTAAAAAACTCGTTCAGTATTTACAAAAGTTGACACCCAAAGTTACGTAATGAATGATTTTTTTTACTAAATAAAAATATATTTATTAATTGAGCCGCCTCTAAAGGATATTTTTTAAACAAATTTACAAATATTTATATATATATATATATATATATATATATATATATATATATATATATTTGTAAATTATATATAAATTATATATATATATATTTGTGTATTTGTAAACACACATTTAAACGACTCATATTCAAAGAATTAAAAGAAATTGTTAAGAAAGTTCCAAATTTAAAATTGTATGAAGTTTAAATAGTATATATATATACATAGTTTTAATACACATTTTTGACATGACATCTTGTGAATGTGGGGAATGCCAGGCCTCCACCGTGGTTCTGATTCCACGTTAAACTGTAGGTCCTTCATTTTATCTCACATCTCCCTACCATTACGCATTAGCGTAATTGCGTATAACCCGAATGGGTAGTAAGACGCGGTGATAATAATAATAATAATAATAATAATACACATTTTAAACTACTCTTATTCACCGAATTTAAAAAATGTTAAGAAAGTTCAAAATGTAATATTGTATTAAGTTTAAATAATATATATATACAATTCACGGAAACAGTTTAAACTAACTCTGCTTACCCTGGCAACACTTAACTACAAGCCACTTGGGAACAAACACAAACTTACCTCAAAAAGTGTGATCCATCCCCTTGCTAATTAATTCACGCAGATTCTTGGATCCAGAACGCATGCGTGATAGTTGATACGCATCGTTAGGTAAAAGTCCTCTCACACGCACTCCCGTGAAGACGACTAAACCGCTTTCACACGTGGTCTACACTGCACTAAACCAATATGTGGCCACTGTAGAAGACCTTGGGCGGTTTTGACGAACAATGTGGGTGCCACGGATTCAGAGTAAGAACGACCTAACTAACTTTGATTTATTTACCTTTACATCCGCATGTGTGTAATAAATACACTCCTATACTCATAGAAAGACACCTTATCTGACAGAAAAGCAGGACTACTTAGATCTGTATATCACCTTTTAAGAAGCTACAGATCTTGTGGATAAAAGTTTTTATCATTGCTTCAAATACTTATGATATAATTTTATTGATACTTGGTTTATAAATTTTAAACAAGTCAAACTCAAATATGAGTCACTAGTAACTAAGAATCTTAATGTTACAGCTAATCTTTCTTTCACTGGAGTAGTATCCATAAAAGGTTCTTTTTTCTTTCTCTATTTGATTGAAAATCAAATTGATTTGGTACTCAGCCTTGATTTCGCTGCTCTTGGGATAAAGTTTTCGCCTGAGGACTCGATGATCGGGGTTCAAACCCAGCTGGAGTTGATAGATTTTATTAGAGCGATAAAAATCCTTAGCACGAATTTCTTCAAAGGCGAAGTAAGGCCGTTTGTTCCATGTCGATTGTGGAATTGGCTACAAAAGAATCATGAAAGATATGTGAAAATACCTTTCCGGGCAAAATTGGATGGTTCTTTCGCTCTCGCTTATAGACATTTTCATGTGCTTATATAATCAGTCAGTATAGAAATTGCATGTTAAATACCTCAAATAAATAGAAATAAAAAGTTACCCGCTTTGGTAGTCGTATGGATTAACAGGTTACTTACGTGTTAGACTAGACTGCCAAAGGGAGAATGGGGTTAGATCCTTTTTGGGTGCACCGAAGGAGGTTTTTCCTAAACAGTTTTCCACTATCCTTCCATGAAATTGCTGGTGCATTTCCTCTAAATATAACTTTCTTAATCCCCAACACATTAGTGTATTAGTACATAGGCATGTAAACCGAATGAATAGTAAAACGCAGTGCTAAAAAAAGTAGGTACTTGAAGTCCTGGCTTGTCATCCGAACAGAATTCCAAAAACTTCATTCATCTCTGGGTTCCTCAGCCAACATGTCATGGTCATCACTTTGAGGATCAATCAAAATGTCACGGGTACAGTATTTAGCTCTTGCGATTGGAGAAGGTCGAAACAAAACCATTTCTGTCTCTTTTTTATTTTCACAACACTACCTAAAACACGTCCGTTAGGAGAACATTCATAATTGTATTTCATAATGCAGACTAGGTAAAACATATTGTACGTTGTTAAGACAGATTTTTGTCGTTTTAGTCAATGTTTTATAACAAACTAGATAGCTGTTGCCCGCGGCTTTGCTCACGTGGAAGGTGATTATATACAAATACGAAAATATACATATGTATTTACAGATTAATTTAAAATATTACGTTACGTTGATGACCATAACTTGACCTCAGATCAAAAATAATGCAAGTCCGATACAAACTTTCCCCCCCTTTTCATCCCTTATTAAATAAAATTTCCAAAATTCCTGAAAACACTTATTTATTTGTTTTACGTCAATAACCGAAATACAAAATTTTGTTTTGTAACTTTCAAAATGACGGACTTTCATACGTATTAATATCCCCTATTTTGACCCCTTTGGGGGTAATTTTCTAAAATCCTTTCTTAGTGGGTGCCTACATAACAAAAGAATATACAATCCGAATTTCATGCTTGTAGCCTTGATAGTTTGCGCTCGGCGATGATGAATCAGTCAGTCCAGTCAGGACATGTTATTTTATAAGTATAGATGTTTTACAACCCTCAGATGTAACAAGTTACAAAATATCATTGTTATACAACATTTTTTGTAACGGACCTTAATCTACAACGATCTCAGTTTTGTCGGAAGGAGATGAGCCGGGAAAAGAAGG
The DNA here is from genome assembly GCA_039000515.1 of Timema cristinae. NCBI lineage: Eukaryota > Metazoa > Arthropoda > Insecta > Phasmatodea > Timematidae > Timema > Timema cristinae. The sequence continues at coordinate 43,921 of JBCFYV010001184.1, read as the reverse complement.
AGCTATTGGCAAACTCGACTAACCAACGTTGAGAAATTTTGTCTTCTATTTAAGGAAATATTGACAACATGAAAACCAGAAAATGACAACGCAGTTTCTAGTTAGTACCAATACAGTTTTCTCAGATATAATATCTAGTCTACTTTCACTTTGACTATTCATACGTTAAGTCATATGATCTGCAGCTGTCACTTAGGACAAATATTACTAACATTTTAAAATAACACTAATAATAGAGTAAAATGCTCTTAAGTTGACAGAAAATGTTTGTATTTTATAAAAGATTCTTTGATAGAAATTAGACTGTACTTGTACCAAAATGTTACTACTTTTCCAATCCTATGATACAGTCCTGGGATATTACGCTTAAAGTAATACCCGTTGGCTTTTCTGTTAAGTAACCATTTAAGTTGAGTTATTTATTAATTTACCAAAAAAATCCGATTTATCAATGCTATCGAGCCTTGCGGCTTTATAGCATAGATTTTAGAATATATCTACTGCCCTCTATAAACTTGTATCATTGTGGTCTACTATATCCTTGCATCCATTTATTTCTTCATGACCGTGGTCAGCTACTCTATCCTTGCGTCCAACTGTTCTACAACAACAGCCTGGTATTTCAATGAAAATCAATAAGAAATAAAAATTGGTTTTTCACCCATCAACATAATTTCACTAAATCCAGTTTGTTATGTTCGGTTGTTTTGTTTCAATAAATTCCAGATATGCTGAATTTATAACTAGTTTTGATTTGACCACAGCTTTATGGCCAGCAGATGGTGGAAATAAACATACATTTTAAAACGATAAAGATTATTTTTTATACACTTTTTTCGTGTTATAATTTTATTTTTGACATATCCTTCCAACTATTTTCAATCAGTTACGCAAGTCACAAACTATGTATTTTTTTTAGTCCGCTTGGAGCTAAAAAAAATCTTTGGGGGACTTGTGTGTATTTAGTCAAGTAAAAAAGCCATTCCATCTCAAGGTTATCTTACAAAAAATGTTTGTGTTGACACCCACTTTTACTTCACCATTTTTGTCAGAGATTTTGTAAATATCATGTAAATTGTGAGAAAATTTTTTTATAAAAAATCATTCATTAATAAGCTACACCCAATTGAATATTCTTATTAGAAAAAAAATTTATTCCTATTTATCATGGGAAAAACAGAGTTGATACCCTTTGAACACAAACTGTAGAAACATTTTAAAAAAAGTCAAATTTTAGATAGTACAAATTAGTAAATCACCCAAAACAAATTCTACCCCGTGAAATAAGTATATACATTCTTTTTGATGCCATAATCCTCCTAATTTAACAAAGTTTTAAGGGACAGTAAAAAAATATATTTTAAAAACTGGACATCATTAACCTAATCCTAATTTAAAGTTTAGAACCAAAATCAATAAATCACCTCAAACATTGATATAAATTCATTTAAACGTTGCGGCTGCTCCCAAGGGAACAGAGGAAAGAAATTGTGATAGTGATAGTTGTTATAAGATTCATTTCTCTGGGTTCAGGGACACATACAACTACCGGAATCATCATATTTCGCTGTCAAAAATTGTTATGGATAGAAAAACAACTCTAAATATCAGAAAATAAAAAAGTACACCTCACGCATTCGGTAGGGGTTGAAACCCAACTACTTCGGTGAGGGTAGATATGACACACACTCCCTCATTTAAAGTTCGAAAGATCAAAAAACAGGTAAATTTGAATTGGGGAAGAAAGGGGAGGTGTCTAGTACTAATATTAATAATAAAATGGAGAAAATTTGATAAAAATCACCCCCCGAAGCCAACATTTCATGGATTCCCCCCATGTTTTGCATCAAGCAAATGTCGCGATATTAATATGCAAATTGTGATAGGTAGTTTCTAAGAGGAGAATATGTACACAGGCCTTATTATGTTCGTGCTGGTTCAAGTTTCATAAAAGAAAATGACCGAGCATTCCAGATAAGAATATTTAACCCTCCCCCCCCCCTTACGACCAGAATGGATGAACTGGGTTTTAATTATTATTGGTTAGGGCAAGTAAACTTTTGAGCAACACCTGTGAAGTAAAGATAACCACTTCTCATCAAATTGAAACCCTCACACCTTTCCCAAAAAAACAAATAAACTATAAAAGTTTATTATTTAAAAAAAAGTTTAAACCTGGACAAGTTCCTGATTTTTTTTTAATGGTTGTCAATTTGTTAAAGGGTTTGTTATGTTCAACGATGGTGCGGATTAATATCTTCCATCGGTGAATGATCCAGTAAAGAAAAGTTTTTTCTTCCTTATTTTTATATTTCAAAAATGTTTTCATGAATGAATTTTTCCTTGGCATCATTTTTATTTTGTTTTTTGAGTCTGTTACTTTGCAAGAAGTTAAAACACTTAAAAACAAGAAGAAACTTCTCGATTTCATCTTCTATTTTAAGGCTATTTGCAAATATAATGTTGCTACACGTGAACATAGTGTTCATTATGCAAACTGCAATCAATTCTTTGACATCGCTGGTAAATAAAAAAAAAAGATGTATTAACGTATTCACGTACAGAAAAGGATAAAGATTATAATGAAGAATATAATTGAAAATACAAATTTGATCGTGAATTTTAAAAATAAACCAAATCAGAGATTTTAATTTTTAAATCTAGGTTGAAAATCAATAAAAAAAATACACTTTTTATAATTATTAATAAGAAACGTCCCTCCTGCGGGACGGGGTTTAGAATAGTCCTGCAGTAACCCCTTCTTGTCGTAAGAAGCGACTAAAAGGGGAGGCTTCTGTGCAGTACGTACCTCGTGTGGGACAAACCTATCCTATATCTTTCTTTACCATCATTTTCTTCTTTCTTCACTTTCCCCCTTTTTTCACTCTTCCCCCTTCGCTTTATCTACCCTTACCTTTTTCTTCCTTTCCCCCACCGTTCATCCTGCACAGAGGCCTTTGGCCTTTCCGTTGACAACCTTGGCAACTAACCCGGCTCTTCTCTGTTTGTTATTGTATACCACTGCCTTGAGCTCCTAAATGAAAGTGCGCCGGTTGCAATACCTTAATAGAAATCTTAGGGATGACAATAACCGGGTACCCTATTTTGGGAAAAGATCGGTTGCGTTCATGAGGGCCCGGACGTAAAATTGGCACTTTCCTACACCCACTTGCTGCAACAACCTCTGTCTCGGCGATGCCCTATGAGAATGTTGCCATGTCTAGCGTCGTATAGGGCCTCTCGTCGGGACAGTTAACAGGGCCATATGTGGTAGTACCAACTTGGATCACCCTGGGTCTACGATCCGAGTACTGTGTAGGTTGTCCCCAATTACGGCATGGCCGATAATATTGTCGCCACTGGCATCGTACTACCGAACCCTGCTGGCAACTCACTGCCCGGCCCCTCACAGGGCCGTAATATTAAAAAGAGGCGGAAACGGGTAAGGCCGGAAAAGGTCCAGGAAGTGGTGAGGCCCCAGCCCCGCTTTCTGGTAATGTCTCGAGCAGAGGAAAACGAAAGTCTAAAGCGAGTAAGCCCATTTATCCTCGAAAGAGTGATAAATGGTGTAGCACAGTCGGACGTATCAATAAAAAAAACTGCGTGATGGCACGATGATGATACAGACAACAACTGACATCCAGTCCTCAAAAGTAATGTCAATCTCGGAAATATCGTTGAGCAATACGTCTCATATACCGGTGAAGGTGAAACCTCACAGGTTCCTCAATGTTTGAAAGGGAGTGGTCACTTGCTATGACCTCGACTGCGCGAGCATTAAGGATATCTGTGAGGAGCTTTCCCCTCAACACGTCACCGAAGTGTACCGTATTGGCACCAAAAATAATGGACAAGATAAAAAAACTGACACGTATATCCTAACTTTTTCGACACCTACCCTTCCAAAGGAGGTCCGAGCAGGCTTCCACGTGCTCAGGGTCCGGCCGTATATCCCTAATCCTAGGCGCTGTTTTCAGTGTCAGGAATTTGGGAATACGAACTGCGATGCCATGGTAAGCCGACCTGTGCGGATTGTGGACAAGAGGCTCACGAAACACCATGTGAGTCTCCAAAGTTCTGCATAAACTGCAAGGGTCCACACTCTGCCTGGTCTCGGGCCTGTCCGAAATGGCAGGTAGAAAAAAAAAGTCCTAGAGATTCAATCCGAAAAAAAGATCTCATATGCCCAGGCACGCAAGGAATACGCATCTAGTCAGGCTCCGGTATTCCAAACATCATACAGCCAGATTGTCAGCCAAAATATTAACTGTCTCAATTGACATTGCGCAGTTAATCTCGCTAAGACGTCATCGTGACCTGTGCCATTGGTCTCTGCTCGAGACATCCATATTGAAAACGCGCCAACCAAGGTGTCACCGAAAATTGTCAATAGGGGCAAAACTGCCACCTAAGTCGTCTCCCCCACCTGTACATCCTAGGAGGGCTCCTCGGGGAACCCTCCCGAGCCCTCCTCGGGGAACCCCCCGAGCCCTCCTCGGGAACACCCCCGAGCCCTCCTCGGGGAGCCCCCCTCAAAGAAATAAATTACTTGCGGCCACTGTTGAGTCGCTCATTCTCGCCTCTGGGCCACCAGAGCCCGGGATGAGTGGCGAAACAGGTGAGGCCGTAAAGGCGAGTCCCACTGGGGCCTTGAAGGACCAGCGAGTGACCGCCGAAATAAATATTATTAAAAATGCGTCGAAGGCCTTAACAAAGCCTTCGCGCAAGGATCCGACTACCCAGTCTCTACAAAATAAACCGAAGCCTCTCCTGAAGCGGGAGGTCCAGGAGAGACTGGGAAAGGCAAGAGGACCTAAAAAGGCCCTCAACCAATTTTTATTATTAAGGGATAGTGACATGGATTGTGAGGATAACTAAATATTATATTAACTAAGTATGACGCTACTACAATGGAATTGTAGGGGTTTCTATGCTCGTGTAGATGAAATTAAACAACAAATTTCTTCCCTGCATCCTTCCATCTTGTGTTTGCAGGAGACCCACTTCCGCCCAAATTACAACCCGATGCTTCGTGGGTACGATGTGTATCGTACCGACAAGCCTTTCTTTGATCGGGCTAGCGGAGGTGTGGCTATATTCGCACGAAGCAATATATATCACAAAAATATTAATATCGTTTCTGATCTCCAAGTGATTGCTGTCAGAGTCTCCCTCCCTTTGGAGGTAACAATATGTTTCATCTACCTCCCACCGGGAGAGCGTGTTCTTAAGAGGACCCTAGAGGCCCTCTTTATACAACTTCCCGCCCCCTATATCATCTTGGGGGACTTTAATGGGCATAACCTGGTGTGGAGGTCCAATATTACTGACGCACGTGGTAGGATGGTAGAGGATATTCTTGTCTCGGGGAAACCTGGTGTTAATGAACACCGGGACCCATACACACTTCTCCACCTTTAATGGTGTGTCCTCTGCCATCGACCTAGCTCTATGTAGCCCGGGATTGCTGCTCATTTCCTTTGGGAGGTTCACTCAGACCTATGTGGCAGCGATCACTTTCCCATTGTGCTTTCACAAATTCAAGATCCTCCCAGTACAGCACGGTTACCCCAATGGGTTCTTAAACGTGTTAACTGGGATAAATTCCGTGAGCTCGCAGTATTCGACGAACCCCATTCTCCTGACGTCGATGTTAAGGCTGGGCAATTTACTTCGACGGTCATCGCGGCAGCGAGGGCATTCATCCCTAAATCCTCGCCAAACCCGCGCCACCATCCTGTTCCCTGGTGGAACGAGGAGTGCCGGCTGGCTATTTCTAACCGTCGAAGGGCCTTACGTACCTTTAATCGACGTCCTACTTCGGAGAATCTTGAGTCATTCCGGATTCTACGAGCTAGAGCTCGCCGTATTATTCGAGAAAGCAGAAGAGAGTCTTGGAGACAGTTTATTTCTACCCTTACTATTTCCACTCCCACAACCAAGGTTTGGGATCACATTCGTAAAGTACGTAGTAGCAAAAATACCATTTATAATATACCCGCACTCATTTCTAACGGTTCACTTGTCTCCTCCCCTATGGAGGTCGCCAATGTATTGGGCTCGATGTTCACCGCTATTTCTAGCACTGCGAGATACTCTAACGAGTTCGCGGTGCATAAGCGCAGCATCGAGCGCCTTACTATTGTTTTTGGCCAAAGTCGGGGGGAGGATTATAACTCCCCCTTTACTAAAGAGGAACTTACTTATGCCCTGTCCCAGGTGGGCAATACAACTTCTGGCCCGGATGATATCCATTATGAAATGTTGCGCCAACTGTCCCCTGCTGGACGGGCGTTCCTCTTAGACCTCTACAATTGTGTTTGGGAATCTCGTCAATTCCCAACACTGTGGAGGCAAGCAACTGTTATCCCAATATATAAAAGTGGCAAGGATAAATTAGAGCCAACTAGTTATAGACCGATAGCCTTAACTAGCTGTGTATGCAAAATATTAGAAAAAATTATAAATAAACGACTTATATGGTGTTTAGAATCCCGCAATCTGCTATCCAATATTCAATGTGGTTTTCGTCGTAACCGATCCACGGTGGATCATCTCGTCCGTCTTGAGACTGCTGTTCGTGACGCCTTTCTCCATAAACAGCATCTTTTGGCTGTTTTCTTTGATTTGGAGAAGGCGTACGATACCACATGGCGTTACGGCATCTTAAAAAACCTTTTTAATTGGGGCTTCCGGGGGAACCTCCCTATTTTTATATCTAATTTTATGTCAGATAGACACTTTCGGGTAAGGTTAAACAACACCTTATCCGTTGCTTTTATTCAAGAAAATGGGGTCCCACAGGGCAGTCCTTTGAGTGTACGTTGTTCGCCATTGCTATAAATAGCATTGTAGACAACGTGCGCTTACCTGTTCGTTCATGCCTTTTTGTGGATGACTACGCAATTTATTGCAGTTCATCAAGTCTCCACAGGGCTCAACGACAGATACAACTCGCTGTAAACAATCTATGGTTGTGGGCATCTCGTAATGGCTTTCGTTTCTCTGCGGCCAAGACGACTGTCGTCCACTTCCATAGATTACGTGGAATACAGCCAGCCCCCAATATTTTAATGAACAACGTTGTTTTACCTGTCTCCGAGACCGTAAGGTTCCTGGGACTTTTATTCGATTTTAAACTAACTTGGATCCCCAACATCAAAGACCTGAAAGCGAGGTGTATTAAAGCTTTGAATTTACTTAAAGTTGTGAGTGGTCGCTCTTGGGGTGCTGATAGGGAAACCTTGATGCACCTCTATAGAGCCTTGGTGAGATCAAAACTTGATTACGGCAGTTTTGTATATGGTTCCGCTAGACCCTCGGCGTTAAAGATGCTCGATAGCGTCCACCATGCTGGTATTCAACTGGCTACTGGTGCTTTTCGTACCAGTCCAGTCATCAGCATCTGTGCTGACGCCGGTGAGCCCCCTCTTTCTTACCGGCGGTCTTACCTCCTGGCATCTTACGTGTCGAAACTACATTGCATGCCAAATAATGTTGCTTACCACCCAGTGTTTCATCCCCCTAACCGTGTCTTGTATGAAACTAAATGGCGTAGTACAAGGCCGGTGGGATCCGGATGCTATCGGTTTTCGACACGTGTGGGATAGTCCTGCCAAAGGCTATTCCCACATCACCAGGTCAAGTTTCTCCCTGGAAAATACGCCCTCCGAAATGTCATTTTGATCTTGCCAAGTTCCCTAAAGCGACCACCCCAAACTTTGTATATGAGAGAACCTTTAATGAGCTCCTCTCCACTCGCTTTCACGGATTTGAGCGCATCTACACTGATGGCTCTAAATCTGGAGTCTCCGTGGGATGTGCTTTTGTTGTGGAAGGATCCAATTTTAAATTTGGTTTACCTAATGAAATCAGTGTTTTTACAGCTGAATTATATGCCATTTTTAAATCTTTGTGTTTTGTATACCGAAGTAGTCATCGTTCTGTCCTCATTCGCACGGATTCCATGAGTGCTCTGTTGGCATTGTCCACTCTCTACTCCTGGAATCCCCTCGTACAGATGATACATGAACAAATTTTTAAAATTGATTCACTAAGCACCCGGCTCGCCTTTTGCTGGATTCCTGGTCACGCTGGTCTTCCAAGAAATGAACTGGCGGACCAGGCAGCCAAGGAGGCAGCACGCCTGCCTCCGGAGGCGAGTCTGGGTGTCCTGTTTTTAGATCTAAAGGGTTATGTTCGGCGTGGAGTCTTACGCACCTGGCACGAGCAGTGGGTCTCGACTCCTGCTCAGAACAAGCTGCGGTCCATCAGGGACGGTGTGTTGCGATGGCCCTCTTCCATACGAAAGTCTAGAAGAGAGGAGGTCATCGTGATGAGGCTCCGCGTCGGGCATGCTTCATTGACCCATAGTTTTTTACTGAGAGGGGATCCACCTCCAGTGTGTGAGTTTTGTGATACTCCCCTTAGTGTGCATCACATTTTGGTGGAGTGTCGCAAACTAGCCCCTATCCGTCAGGCTCTTGATTTTCAAGGTGACTTACGTTTTTTATTACGCGATAGTGCGGATGGAGTTATTTGTTTACACCGTTTTATACGCCAGGCGGATCTTTTTAATGCCATTTGAGTCACTTTTATAAAGTGGCTCTTTTGGATATTATCTCATATTGAAATCCTTTTTAACAGTTTTATTACAATTTAACATGTTGTTTTGTCTTTTTAACGTATTATAATTTTAACATGTTGTGTCATTTTAACGTGTTATATTTTAATATGTTTGTTTTGTCTTTTTATTGGAGTGATACACTTGTGGTTTTTTTATTAGCAGGTGTATTACTTAATTTATACCAAGAGCCCATTTGAGCACTCCTATGGAGTGTCTCAGATGGTGAATGTTTTATCTCTTTCCCCTATGGGGATTTTATTATGTTTATAATATATTTCAAGGCCGTAATGACCTCGATGTGTCGATGGGCCTTTAAACAATAATAATAATAATAATAAGAAGAAGAAGAAGAAGAAACGGGTCGTTTAAATATATATATCGGCCGAGTCAACTTCCTTGCTTGTCAGAATCACGTTGTTTGCAGTAAAGCAAAGCATAAGCTCAGACATGTTGGAATTGCTGTGTAAATTCACGGTTAAAGACATATTTTTAGAAACCTCAATGACATTCAACAATTAAAATAAAATATATATGTATATTTCTTAATATATTTTGCAAATTTGAAAACTTTAATTTACGATTTGATAATCCTGTACGTAAGAAAAATGATTTTATCCAAGAAAATAAATGAATAAAATTTGTCTCGTAGAACTAATGAAAATTCTGTAAATATTATTTTTGTTTTATTAAATTGTGTCTTTCTATTTGAAATTTTTATAAATTTGAAATATTTGGGTATATCTTTAGTTGCTTTTTCTTAAAATTAGAACCACTTTTGAGAAATACAGGAGTCATTTTCGAAAGGAATTGCAATGATCTCTAAAGGATAAAGGTTCATATTATTTCCACATGGTCATCATAATAATTAATATAATCCCTCTATCAGAATGTATTTTAAATATATGTGTTCCACCGTGATAGAGGTGTGAATATTATTGCACCTGTACCTTCTCGTATATAAATAATATTTGAGCTCAAACCAATTAACTGTAGTAATTTTCCTTTACTCCTCAACCACTAAGGCGGATTACCTCACATCGTGACGGAACATTAAACCCTTAATTATATCAAAACAAAGATTTGCACAAAATAAATAAGAAATTCTTCAATAAGACGTTTAGTTGAATCTTCTACACATAGTAACCTAAACAGTTCTTGAATATCTGATACGAGTAGGTCTACAATTGAATTTAATCATGCATTTTTTAAATTAGGAAAAAAAAGTTCATCCATTTCCATGACAGTCATGATAAATATTCAAAAACTGCTGGCACTTACATGTGTAGAAAAATAAATTAAATTAAACGGATTTACAAAAGCAATATTTTATTCATTTTTTGGGTCAAAAATAATTGTTTGTTATAAAAACTATTTACCTTTCATGCACCCCTTAAATTTTTAACCAGAAAACTTATTTTATCTCTGAGTTGTATATTCTTCTTCGATGAAACAGTTATAATAAATTCTCGAGAACGTTGTACATTAGAGCTCCGTAGAGTTTTTCTCTTGTAAAAGATCATACATATTGTTTGGTCGAAGCTGCGAAAGAAAATTCTGATTGATCTCTGCTGAGGGGATTTAAGAGATCTTCACAATATTCTCTGTTCTAATGTCCCTGGAGAACTCTTCAATCAAGAATCTTCTTTCAATCCTCCATAAAGTGTTTACTTAGCCAGAAACTGTAGCAAATTGAGGAATAAATATTTCATTTTGAGGTACAGTCAGTACACAGTAATGTTCAGAAGATATGTTGTAGGTGGTACGCAATATTGTGACACTGCCCAGTTTACGAATTGGACAAATTTCTGTCAATTCCGTGAATTAGCTTCTTCTCTTGAACATTGCATGAACTGAACTGGAACTCACCATCCTATCTATTAAATTAAGCCGATCAGAAATTCGTTTTCTGATATTATATGTTAAGAATTGAAACTACACCAACTTAACTAAGCCTAACCTTCATTTATAAATGATTTAAGGCTTGTAGCAAACATTTCTTATATTATATATTCCAAAGACCAGGCAAAAGCTAGTACAGTTGTTGAACTGGTCAGCACAAGAGCTAACGTGCCCAATTCATGAACAGGATTTTTTTTTTTCCCCCGGTACATGAAATGGACAAGCGAAGAAACCAGTAAACGAATAAGAATAAATTTCACGATTTATGAAATTGCCAATTACATTTTTGGGGTGTAACATAAAGATAGGATGTTTCACTTGTATCAAACCTTTTTATGTTTGGAAACATTTCTAATTAATGTATGTCTGGTATATTGTATTTTACGTAAAATAAAAATATTAAAAATCAATCCTAAAATGTAAAATGTTTTCTTCAAACAACAAAGTCTGATCATTTTAATTTCTTATATTTCAATTACTTGACATATTAATGGGCAGACAAACTATATGTGAAGCTCATATGATATAAAATCTAAATATTTCCAATTACATTGAGGTTAGGGCTATTATATTTCCTACTTTACTGAGGTATTTTTTAAATTTTATATCATTTGAAAAAGCAATTACACTTTACTGATTCCTAAATCATTGGAGGTAAAATTCCAATATCCATACATTTGAGAAATATTAGTATAGTATATAGTATAGTAGTCTGGTTCCCCCGTGACTACTAGGATACGTTTAACATCAAAAAGGAAAATCTTGACAAGTTTTTTTTATGAACCTCTTATCGCTATATAAAATATTTACTCTAATGGAGTGATTTTCATTTTTCATTTTATTTCAGTCTATGTCACTCTAAACAAGGCATTAAAATTGTTAAGGCACACAATCAATTTTTCTAAAAAGAAATTTTATAATTAAAATAACCATTATTAAGTTATGTTTAAAAGTTTATTAGATAAAATTATAGTAATAGTTATGTTATTTTTAAAAATAATGTTGATTATGTATTTAAAAGATTTAAGTTTATTCCTAAAAAAAAGTCTCGCTTCTTTTTTTTTTATCTTCCCCTCAAACTCTGCAGCACAACTGTTGACCCTTCACGGACCACAAATTAGCAGTGCCATACTGTTGTAGAACGCTATACTAAATGGTACGCTCATACAGTTATTGAACTTGTGTTTAAATACTCGCTTTGCTCGTTGGGATCCAACCCCCTAACCCAGATTTGGTTCTTTGCAGGTGATGTAAACTAATATATTTCAGAAAGTTTTTTGATAGTCTTACATTTAGCCACAAGAGAGCTACAAAGATAGATCCGCACCTATTTGAAGTTGCTCCGCTATTTTGAATTTTTCGGCGGTTAAAAACTTTTTTTTTTTTAACTTTTGGAATGTTTCCGTCGGTTACAGGCTAATAGGTATAAGTTTTCCAAATTTCAATTTTCTATCTTATCTGAAAGCGGATAAACACTAATGTCAGTGAGCGAGTCAGCCATGTGGCTTTATTGTAGTATAATAATATAATATGTAGTGTATAAATACGTAGATTATGTACATGTATAAATTATACATAACTACACTTTAGGTTTAGAATATACTTTTGTTTTACATATAAATATGTTTAGGTACCTAAGTCTTGTAAAAAAAATATGTTTTCTATCATCAACCTTTAAATCATTTCTCTAATTACTACCCACCCATTTCGGTGGCCACATGGTCTAACACGATACTCTAGCAGAAGGCTAGGGTGCCGATGACGGGGAGATTGAAGTTCGAATCTCAGTTGAGTGTACTGAGGGTGGTTTTACCCTATACTGTTTTCCACTCTCCCTCCACGCAAACTTGGGTACATTTCCTCTAAATATAATTTTACTAATTCATAAAACCATTGGCGTAATTGGTACATGGACGGGTAGTAAGACACAGTGCTAAGGATAAATTAATACCTTTTTTTTATCACCATGGCCTACAACCCGTTCGGAATGTACGCTTATGTAATAGTTACACTAATGTATTAAAGATTAGGAAGATTTAATTTAGAGGAAGTACACCCGCATTTGCATGAAGGGAGGGTGGGAAAACCATTTAGAGGAAAAACCTTCAGTGCACTCAACCAGTTTCGAACTCCTTTCTCCTCGTCTTCGGCAGTCTAGTCCAACACGAGAGTAGCGCATTAGACAATGCAGCCACCGAAGCGGGTAGCTAATTACTTCCCAATATTATTATGAATCTCCCTTCCATTCATAATCAGCTGATATGACTGTACACACGTCTTGTAGGCTTAGATTCTCTCCCAAGGTCTCTCAGTCAACCCCCCCACGTAGGGGGAGAGTGTAGGGTTGGAAAAAAAAGAGGGGGAGGGAGAGAGAGAGAGACTGGAATATAAGGGTGGGTGGTAAAATGGCACTTGTCATCCTCCCCTTTGACAAGGAGGTGGTGTGGGAGGGTGGGTTACATCTGCCTTTTCTTCAACGTTCTACCCCTCGCCTGACTCTGTTACTACCCCTGTTGACAACATACACCATTTCTAAACCTCTTCTTAGTCATAAATAGCCCCCTACCCCCTAAACTCGTGCAAAAAAAAAAATCCTCCAGCTTTACGATAATTGGATTTAACCTTAGGGGTTAACGACATTATACAATAGAATATATTAGTAGTAGTATTTTATACTATTTTCGTCTATTTTTTTGCTTCAATGGTCACGTCGTTTAGGCGTATTCAACTTGAGGGATTTTAGATGGATGAGGTAATGTGTTTTATTGAAAATATCGGTTTTAATGTTTGTCATATTTATTGTGGTCAAAGCCGAATGGGTAGTAATACTTGGTGCTAAATATTTATTACTATTATTATATATTATTTAGCACCGCGTCTTACTACCCATTCGGGTTATACGCACTTACGCTAATGTGTAATGGTAGGGTGATTGTAAGATGAAATGAAGGACCTACAGTTTAACGTGGAATCCGAACCACGGTGGAGGCCTGGCATTCCCCACATTCACAAGATGTCTTGTCAGAGGTGAAGGAAGGGTTTGGTAATCAGATAAATCTATGCCGGGAGCGAGGATTGAACCCCGGCTGCCAGCACAGAAGTCTGACACCTTACCCCTAGACCAATTATTATTATTATTGTGGTCAACATAGGCCACCGATAACTTATAAGCCTATTGGAATTTTTTTTACCACCTGTGGTCCAGGATCAAAACGTTAGGCCAGCAATAAGCTGGATTTCCGGTGATAGGTTAAAGGTCAAAATTTGGTCGAGTTTACTAGGGGTTCTTTTCCACTAATGATTTTTCAGTCTATGTATTTACAATCCTCTCTTCATCTGGATGTTGATACATTTCATCTTAATTACCTCACTCATCCCTATATATTGAATGAATATGGTTTTGAAAGTAATACATCAAAAATAATCAATTCGATTTCTTTATTCTCTATTCAGCATAACTATGAAAAGAGAGTTTAGTTGGTTTTTTAACTCAACTATTTGGTTTAAGGCTGATACAGTAAGTCTTAAAATAAAGAAACTTTTTTCTTTTTTCGAATGTTATTAAAACAAATTTAATTAATCCATCATTCATGTAATGTGATCTGCTGCTGTCACTTTTGATAAATATTAACCCATACCTATAAATATTTATAAATAAAGTATCATTTTATCAATATGCGTTAAAACTCTAAAAGCTTCATTTACCAGGGTCTTACTATAATTTGCTATTTAATAGAAAGTAACTTGTTTATGTTCGTGAAAAAAAGTGTTGCAAAAAAAAGTTTGTGTTGTTTTGAAAGGAATAACTTTCCGCTTTATTTTTTTAGCACCGTTCCATTCGGGTTATATCTAATGTACTAATTATGACTAACTGCAATGGATGATTAATGTTAAATTTGGAGGAAGTGTACCCAGATTTGCACAGGAGGAGGGGAAATACTTCCTCAGTAAGCCTAACCAGATTTTAAGCGGCAATATTCCTGTAATTTGCAGTCCAGCCCATTACGAGACTAACGCCTTGTAACATTTGATCACTGAAAGGAGTCATCTTTTTTCTCCCTAATGTTTTTTTTTTATGAATTACACCTACCATAAATTTATTTTCCCATAAAATAAAATTTAATGGTAATCCCCTCACGATATGTGACATTAGAACAGAACACAGGACTTCAGACGCCCGGAAGGAACGCACGCACGCACATACTACGCACGCAACAAAATATATGCATTCCCGTTCTTTGTTTACACAGCACGATGCCCGTGTGTTTTAACACTGTTTATTTATCATTAGCGGTCACGCGTCGTGTCGATCACCAATATAACGAGACTAGCGCCGTTGACAGCGAACAAGTGAACCAACGCGTGTCACACGCGGCGGGGGTTCACTCAAATGAAGGTACTGTCTAATGCGAGGTAATGGTCGGGATGTTTATCAGTCCAAGTATTCGATCATTCCGACCACGTCAATACGCTCGTTTATTTTTGTAACAGGACTTAAATGAAACACGTTTCTATAAGGGAGAGCCTCCTAAATATTATGTTGGATAATATTGTCCCACGATTTTTGAAAATTCATTTATATATTCATAGGTGCCATTAGAGATTAATTATTGTGGAATGGGGGGGGGGGGAGGAGTAGGCTTGAGGAGGGTGAAATGAATTAAACTATTTTCAGTTTAAATTAAAAAAGATTTATATTGTGAAAAAAAAAGAAAGGGGAAAAAATATTTTATATAAAAAAAATATATATATATATATAATTATCTCCTAAGGTTGTATATAAAAAAAATAGTTTATTTTATTTAGCTCAGTTGCACGAGAAACCTAATCTCGGGACCTCTGGATTTAGTTAAGCACTTATACTTAAAGTTTATATTATATTGTAATGGAAACAAATTACAAGGTTATGAAATTTAAAAAAAAATTAAGTTATTTGTTTGGTTATTTATGTATTCTGAATATTAGTCATATCAAATCCTGCCTATGGAGCTCCGTTAATTTACATTACTAAGGTAACATAATTTTCTTGAAACAAAGTTAAAATTTTGTGTTTGTAAATTTTATATTAATATGTATAAACTTTCTTTTGTTAACCAGGTATTGATTACTATACCATAATTTCAATTAAAATTAATAAGTAGCCTTACTGCTCACAGTTCCATTCTCTTTTTGGTAATTTATCTTAAGATATAGTCGCTAAGTGACTGATTAAAATGGTAGAAACAAAACAAAACAAAAAATGGAAACTTCTCACCATGGCCATTCTAGAGTTGAAAGCTACATATCTTTATATTTGATTAAAGATATGTATAATCTTCTCTCTTCCTCTCCAAGTTAAATTTAACACTCTTGGGTAAAACGTTTATAGTTCAAAGTTTTAATAACTTGCAGCACAGTGTCCCTTTTTGTCTCTTGATTGGGAACTTAAACATTCCAGCTTTATTATCATTTTAAAACCGACGCCAAAAGAAGACCAAAACTAAAAAACTTATCGTCCACTTCAATTCTTCAAAAACCAATAAACAAACAAAAAACAAAACAACTTTCCAAATACACATCAAAGAGGTGATACAATTTAGAGCTAGGAATATTGCTAGAATAGTGACGTATGGATGAGAGCTTTAGTAAAAGGAAATGGCAAAGAGAAATACTTTAATGAATCGTAAGACCAAACTATATGTATATTTTAAAATTCTAATAATCTTGTTGAGTTTTTACCATGTTAAAGAAAGCCCAAAGTTATTTTATTTGGGAAGTGAAAATAAATAAATACAATGTTGGCACAACTATACGTAAATCAACAGAATAAGAGTAAAGAATAAATATTTTGTTACTCTAATTAATTATAATTAAAGGGGAGGGTTTTCTTTGTCACAAATATATATATAATATTTCAAAACCAATATATTACACGAATAATATGATGGAGGAATAATTATATAAGTTGAATAAAAAAAAGTTACCTTAGTAATTTATGCATTTCTCCAAACGTGTTCACTGTTTATTTGGTGGTACCCAATAAAAGTTCCCCATTTCAGCATATTATTGTAAGGACGGTGGTGGAGTAGTGGGGGCGTGTCTTGTTCCCCCTTTTGGAGACTCGCTAAGTATAATAAATAGTAATAACCCAGTTATGGTATTTAATATTAATGATAGTGCTTTTTATTAATAGGTTTGTAAGCTCTTTTCGTCTCATCTTTGGTTTAGAAATAATATTAAACTTATACTATACAAAACTATAATCCTACCCGTTTGTCTTTGTCTTCTATTCATAAATTAATCAGGATAAGTAAAGAGTTTTTTTTTTATATAAAATGGTTATATATGGATACATTATTTCTTGAGGTTTCCTGTTGCTCGCAAAAACAAGTAAACAGTTTGCAAACAGTTTGCAAATAAAGGAAACATATTGTTTGCAAACATATAAACAAACATTGTTTCCCGTCCAGAATGGTGACCAAGGAGGATGCTTCCATGTCTTGTGATTTGTACGTAAAGTAGCCCCACGGCTTCTTTGTGCTGACTGACAGCTCACAGCTGACTTCTGACTGTTAACATTTAGGTATATACCTAAATGTTGACTGTCAGAAGTGACAACTGCTAAACACATGTTTTTGCAGATCATTTGTCTCGGCGTAGGGATACATAATTTGATCTGGTAACTTTTCAAATCTGTCAGCTATTAGCTGTCAGTCAGCACCAAAGAAGCCATGGGGCTACTGTAGCAATGGACTGTTCAAGAAGACAGAGACGAATACAACGGTGGTGGATGAATGAAATGCAGACAATAGTCAATACTATGGAAATAGGCTTTTAATTGAACAGAATTTTGGAAACGGCAGTGTTTTCAGGTAAGTCACTTGCATGTTTACTACAGAATAAAGTTATTTTACAAATGGTTAGTCTCAGGATAGTTAACAAAATAACTGGCTTAGCCCGCATGGATTATTATCGACAATAATGGCAAACACGTCCAGACAATAAAATTTGTTTCGTGTAACCCATGTGAAATAAATTACAAGAAATATTGTTTCTTCTTTGGGAAACACAAGAGTAACACAAAAACATACTTGCAAAATGCACGCAAAAAAAAGCGTGTAAACCGGACGTGTAGTAAGATGTGATGCTATAAAAAATCAAACGAAATGTTTGCAAACAGTTTGTAAACATTGCAAAAATATTTTGGAAACAAGAGCAATATGTTTCTATTGAAATGTTTCCATGTGCGTAATCTATAGTCAGGGACACTATCCGCTCATTAAGACCCCATTTTTTATTTTTTATTTATGAGTAATGACATAGAAAATGAAGAGGGATGAAGGTGGATTTTAATTTCGTATTAATCCATCTTTTACCACCACAAAGGTCTAGCTTTGTTTCAACCCCTCTTTTAAGGTTTGCCAGGAAATACTCCTTTTTCTCGCCTGACTTTGGAAGTCCCATTAATTGTAACGCTTAACACTTAACAGATCAACCCTCTACAAATGGTTCTGCGCGTTAAAAAAAAATCTCAAAAGAATTTGCATAGGAACTACTAAGCTATTACACGCTTTAAAAATTTACTGGGGTTCCATCTCACCTTGATAAATCCAGACAGTCTGACGTCACGTAATATGTAAATTGGTAGAAGGTAGTAAAAGGAATTAATCGTATGCGTAGAAAGAAAAAAAAGCAAAGGCGAAAATACAAAAGATAAGGTACTTAATTGAAATGATCCTCACATGAAAATGAATGAGAGAGATTTGATGGTAAGTAGCGGAAGGAAAAGGTGTTAAAAAGCTCTTAATCTCTTGTGTTCTTATTTCCCGTCACTTTGAAGCCTATTTAAGGCTATCTGTATATTTTTATTTAGCAAATAGACCATAAGACTAGTAACACTTTTTGTTGTGCCGTATATACTATCATTATGTTTAAGCGGAAAATTTATTAAATTTCAGAAAAGCAAACATGTTAATATTTTGACAAAAATTTACAAAACTATTATGAATTTTTGCAATTTTTTGGATTGAGTTTGTGTTAAATTGATGGACAATCGTAAAAAAAACAACGTAAAAGCTGCTAATAGCTATGAGTTTTCTGATCATCAGTAAACGTCTATTTTGAGATAAAGAATACTGTATTGATACATTTCCTCTAGATTTGTTCTCTATTACAAGGTGAGCTATTTATAGTGAGAATTAACAATCCTATTTTTATAACGAAGATAAAATTTTGTATGCTTATAAATTTCAAGCAAATTAGGGGACGCAATTTTTTCCATCCGGGCTATACACAATTTGAATTACTTCGTTTAGGAGAAATCCCTCGCATTTACATGGAATGACGGAACTTATGAGCCAACCTTTGTACACCCTGCAAGGATTAGAACCTCCTATCTCATTATTACTGGAAAACCAAACTAGTAAGACTTTAAAGCACAACATATAGTTAATGTTAACATTTTCATAAAATATGGGTCACAATTAGAAATACGTATTAAAATTCACTTGCTATCACTTTCTCAAACCAGGGTAACAATACCTATTGAGTTTTCTTGGGTTTACGATCCTGAAATAAAAAAAACTAGCAGTTGAGAAAAGGACCTTCTTACAAGACTTTTTCCTGGCCCCAAAAAGCAGTTTCATAAGGTAGTTAAAGTGGATTTGTACGATTTCTTGTTAGCAGGAGAAATCGCCCAAGGGAGGTGGAACCCTCTTTGGGGGTCGCGAGGGTGGCAGTAGACCTTGTGACTTATATAGGAGGAACATTCGTGGTCAAGCCATAACCAAAAAATAAGAGTGTGATAGGTTCAGGCAGTCAAAGACTATGGAGGTAGAATAGTCACTCCAACCCAGTATTCATCAGCAATGGTAATTATTACTACAGCAACTGTTTCCGATCGGTGATTGGGCCACCTTATTAAAATACCTCCATCTTACTCTATCCTTCAACCACACTTCCTCCTTTAATTTATTATATTCCTATCCTCTCAATTGCACAATTTCTGTTAACTGGTACCTCCATCTTTTTATTGGCCTCCCTTGTGGTATTTGTCCTACAAACTTTACTTCCGTCATTTTCTTTGACACCCTCTCCTTCTCCATCCTCACTATATGTCCATATCATCACAGACTTGCCCCCTTTATCTATGTACTCCAACATCCTCATTACATGCTCATACTATCTACCCTTGTTTCCTCCACTACCTCATGTACTACGACATTCTCATGACATGCTCATACCATCTCAGTCTTGTTTCCTCCACTACCTCATGTACTACGACATTCTCATGACATGCCCATACCATCTCAGTCTTGCTTCCTCCACTACCTCATGTACTACGACATCCTCATTAGATGCTCATACTATCTCAGTATTGCTTGCTCTACGATCTTATGTACTCCTTGTACCCTTACTCTTCCTCTGATAACTTCAAAAGCAATAGTAATTATTTAAGTTCTAACGATAACCGTTGATATGGAAAGTAATTCTTTCTGTCACCCGAACACAAAATATCAAAATCTAGCTCTGATTTGTCACTAACGTATTATAATAAATGGCGATTACGTCATAAACTAAACAAGTAAGGATTCGAACCAATGCCAACTGAAGCAGATACGACGCCTGTCGTTACAACTGACACTTATACCAAGCATTCACCGAGGTGGGCTTCCGGAAACACTTTGAGTAAGCTATCTCTTATGCTTCAATAATTATTCTAAATCGCATCGCAAAAATAAGTTAATAAGTACTAAGATTAAAAATTATCATTTACATGTATTCTCTATTTTAATGAAAATCTATATTTTTTTATCTAAATCAAAGGTAGATTTCATAACAATATACTAAACCTTATTTTGCAACACATTTTTAAGTTTAGTTAATCGGAGATATTAAATATATATGAAGTACCTACTAAGGTCAAACATTCCAAACAACAGGGATTTGGCCAGGCAGAACTAATTAGGGTTGGTGACTTTAATTTAGAAATGTGTCTTTGGGTGGGAGATAACGGAAAATACGGTAGCAAGCCACGATGCGCACGAATTGCAGAGTAAGTAATAGGGGTGCATACAAATTGTGGACAATTCATCCAAGCACGGTAATACCCTTACAATTAACTCATAATGACTTGATTACAATTAAATTCCTAATGACTTTGTTTGAAATGTAACATGGAGATAAGGTTAGGTTAGGTTAGGTTAAATTATTTTAGGT
The DNA here is from genome assembly GCA_039000515.1 of Timema cristinae. Taxonomy (NCBI): domain Eukaryota; kingdom Metazoa; phylum Arthropoda; class Insecta; order Phasmatodea; family Timematidae; genus Timema; species Timema cristinae. Next base: position 23,199 of record JBCFYV010001184.1, on the reverse strand, counting down.
TAGGTTGGGCTAGGCTAGCTTAGGTTAGGTTAGGTTACTTTAGGTTAGGTTAGTGGTTAAATGTTGAAATGGATTACAGGTTGTTCCACAATTCGTGTGGACCGGCTGACAAGTATACTTTATTCCGCAATTCAAGTGCGCCCACAAGCCGGTCAAGGAGACAGTAGAGTGACAGAGTTTGTCTCGGAGACCACGGACTCCAGCAGTTAGTGTTACCAGCCGTGATACGAGCCGTGTGTGGTACAAGAAGGTCGACATACGAGTGGCGTGTAGACTCGGTAGTTGTAGTCCACGTAGACTATGGTGACTAGCCGCAGCTTAGACCCTACCTTCGGCACGCTACATATATTATTTATAATTAACTATTGTTTTATGAAAATATATTAACAAAATTATATAAGGTGTTTAAGAAAGTTGTATTAATAGTAACAATCTTGTAAAATATACATGAAACATTATTAAATTTTATATAATAAATAATGTTGGTAATAAAACATTTAGCAGTAGAACTTTTGTAATTATAAAACATAGGATAGTAATATTAAGATATTACATTTAAAATTAATCAGACTCGTGGTAAAATAAAATTTTGAACACGATCTATTTTAGATTCCATTCTACTAATACTTAAAACTGTGAATGTGGTTGTATATTTATATTATATAAGGTGAGCGGAATATATTTGACGACAAGATTAAATGTAGTTCCACATCATCCTCGGATATTTAATATAAACAAAATATGGTTAAATCATATTGCAAGCTAGGAAATAAAGTCAAAAATTAAGAAGAACTACTAACAAAGAGGCATATCCTTCAGAGTTAAACGTTCTTTGATAAATAGAAACTTACTTTAAAAAAATCGTTGTTTTTGTACACTGTTCTGTGTTTCACAATTGACTTCTTGGGCAAGCTGTGTAAAATTAAGACTTTTTTCTTGCGCCACGTTTTATTATCCGTTCAGGCTATAAGTTTTAGGTTAAGTATATTGCAAGAGTAAATAAGGTGATTAAAAAAATACACAATCATTTTCCTGGGGGTCTATGTGAGAATCCCATATTGATTTTCATGTGGTGATAAACCACTCAAGATGCACCCAGATGGTCATTGAACACCTGGCCTGTCAGATAATAATATCCAATACGAATATGACGCCTTATAATGTTCGATAACCATTGTGGGTTTGGACCATATTATTTCATGAATCATACATGTGTAAAACCACACTAAAAACTATAAAAAGTGAACTTTAATTCATAAACTATTTCAATCCAGTTATGAGTAATTCGTAGATCTGAGTATTGGCTCCAACAATTGTCCACAATCCTTTTTTAGAATTCATGAAGCGACCACTTATCTAATTGCGCCTCAACTGTAAGGGAAGAATATTTTGTCAGACACAAAACAAGATTACCGCCATGAAAAGAGAAGTTTTTAAAAAATGGGTAGGGGTTGGATAGCAAAGAGAAGGGAGGAAGAGCTTGAAAGCCCTTACGACAGTAAAGACATAATGTCTACCAAAAACATACCCCTTGGAAAAAAAACACAATAAAATTTCATTGAAAATAATGGGATGAAGCTAGCTACGATTATATATATATATATATATATATATATATATACAAAGTACTTTTTAGTTGATCAACATTAAGTCGGCTATTCAATAAATATTGTCCCTCGTAGGGGGACATATTTGCATGTGCAAGGAGGGTGACAACTTTGTACACTATTTAGAAATAAAGGGGGGTGATTTCAAAGAAGAACTTGGTTTTCAAATTTAGTTTGACTACATACTGTTCCATAAGAAATTTCATAGTAACTTGCTTTACGCATGAGAATGATATAATTTTCTATAGAGTAAAAGTATTGTAATCGTAAAAATTTGGGGCCTCAAGATTATTGTGCATATTTAAGATTTATATAACCCCGAACTAAAAAAAGAGGACTTTACTATAATATATGTATGTCGCTCTTTGTGTTTAGTTCAGAAACAATTTGATGGATTTTGCTCAAACGTGATATTTTTATATCATAGCCTATAGCTTATACATAATTAATTTTTTTTTACTTTGACTTGAGATCTTAAGTTTAAGTTAGTTAACTGTTGAGTGATCTTTGAAAAATCAAAATGTTTCAGAAATGGGCTAGCGATTTTATTTAAAATTTATATTCAGGTATTTTTTTTCTCACAAATAACATTGTATATTTGATTTCTACGAAACTATGTGGTATATATATATATATATATATATATAACGCACTATTTTCTTTTTCTTTTTTAGCACCACGTCAGATTAGTCGTTTGGGTTTTACGGCTATGTATTAATTGCAACCATGTGTTAGGGATTGGGAAGGTTTAGTTTAAAGGAATTTCACCCACATTTGCATAGAGGGAGAGAGGAAAAAACAGCCCCAACGCACCCGACAAGGATCGAAACCAGTTATCCTCATCTTCAGCAGTCTAGTCTAATGCAAGACTGGCGCGTTAGACCACGTGGCCACCCAAGCAGGTTTTGTATTATTAAAATTGGGGGAGGAAGGTGAATTTTGTAAGACGACCTATTGTAGGGGGGGAGGGGGTTTAAGAAACACCTTCTGGGTAGATTATTGTTCAAATCCTGGTTGAATTAAATGTGATCAGTCTTATCGTGGTATCTATGTAAACATGAGATATCTCAAGTGATAAAAGAAAATCACATTAGGATACAGGTTATGTACCAGTCATAAAAGCCATGAAAAAGTCTTAAAATGATATTTCGGTCATAAAAGGCCTTATAAAGTAAACTACTGATATTTTTAGCAACACGTCTTATTGACCCGCCTCGGTGGCGTAGTTGGCTAACGCGCTAATCGTGTTGAGCCATACTGCTGAGGACGGAGAGATAGAGGTTCGAATCTCGGTTGGGTGAACTGGGGGTGGTTTTTCCTCAATGGTTTCCACTCTCTCTCCACGCAAATGCAGGTTCACTTCCTTTAATTCAACCTCCCCAATTCCTAATCCATTAGCGTAATTAGTACTTAAGCGTATAAACCGAACGGGTAGTGAGACGCGGTGCTAAATAATAATAAAAAACAGTCTTATTACCCATTTGAACTATAAGTATAGTTATATAATAGTTACGACAATGTGTTAAATATAAGGAGTGCTGAAATTGAAGAGGTTTACCCACATTTGAATGGATAGAGAGGAAAAAACTATTTAAAATAAATATCTACAGTACACACCCTACTGGGATTTGAACACCGAACTCTGTCATTGGCAGTCCAGCTTATTGTGAGAGAGACGCCTTAGAAAATTCAACAACCGAAGCAAGTGTTATGAAACTATCTTCCAAGTCCTGAATTTTTGTGAACCAATTAATTTATTTGTGCAGGTTAGAATAGCAATTTATTTATACTTTGTTCAAAGTTATCTTTAGTATACAGATAATCTCCGGTGTTGATATAATCCAGAAATCAGAAATTATTAGAAATAACAGTTTAAGTTTTGATTACTAAGTTCTCAGTTTGAGAGGATAGGCATCTTTTTTTACACCTTTTTTATGGTCAGTAATATCTATAAATTGGTCATGAAAAAATTCACAAGTTACGGATGAAAGGAATCAAGAGTTAAGCTTAACATATCTTTAGTTTGCATAGAAAAAAAACATTCACGCTAAAATAAAATATTGCTTCAATATATTTGGTTTAATTTTCTAATCTTGTTACTGGTAATCTCAACAGTTCTTGAATTATTGTCAAGATAATCGTTGAATTTAAATTAAGAAAAATGTATATTTCTTAAATGTCTGCTATGTTCATGATATATATTAAAGATCTGTTTATTTTTTACTGTGTGTAAAAAATTAAATTACACATATTGAACAATATTTTATATATTGTTGGTCAAAAAAATATATTGCTACACATACAAAAATATTTTCTACCTTAACAAACGCCCTATTCAGCCACACCTTAATAAGCCTATAAAAAATTAGGCATGCATTCAAAAATACCTTAACCTGTGCACGTAAAAATATTATGTTTAATCTTATCGGGTTTACTCATATATGGGAGATCAGGGTTCAAATCCTGGTCTGGTGCATTGAAATTGTTTTTCTTAAATAATACCTCCTCCTCCTTAAATAAAATGTGTGTACATTTACTCTAGATTTAATCTCACCTTAATTTACTATCACTTCTATTACAGAAATTATAAATTTTATTTAATACAAAACCCTTTCAACTCTTGGTTTGTGTCCAAGAGAAACTAAGCTTTAAAGGGACTTAATAAGTAAACTTTTCTCACCCACTTCTATTTGATCAACCACACACACGATAATCACATTACGTTAGCCTTAAATGACAAATTTAGTTAATGAATGGACTGAAGCCACTTACTGCAGTCCAATTCTCATAATAAGAACCTTATTTGACGGCTACAAAAGTTAGATCTACATTCACATATTCAGACGCCAAGTCATGTAATATGCAGATTATTTAAAGTGATAAATCATTAGAAACGATAATAAATTCCGAGACCTTTGGATTAGTAGGCTACACCAATACTCCTACCATTGAGCTATCCAAGAGTGGTCCCGTGCCAAAGGTCATTCTTCACTTATATTTTAAGACAGAGTCTGTGATGGACGTGTCTGACTCGCAAGCTACATATTATGTGTGATCAAGTAAAATCACGATCTATCAGATAACGCAGCCATCTTTGACTCGGTAAGTTTTTAGGCTGACAAATGTACAGAAACAACTCTATGAATGCACATATCATGAGGGATCAAAAAGCAAAGCTACTATGTTTGTTTATTACTGTTATACCCCTTTTTAAATTTAAAGAATATATTTAGATGCAGTTACAAACGTAACTAACAAATATAATAGATTAGCTATTTAATCAAGCTAATAAAACAGTAAGATATTATCAATATTTTCTGTCAATGTGCCTGTACTCGTAATCCAAGGTGCTTTTTTGATCCTCTTGTGAATTTTCCTCATCCCCCTCTTCCTATAAAAAGGCCTACCTTATGTCATCATATCTTTTTTTTTTTAAGGAAGAGGGGGTTGAGGGCTATGGAGGACTTGGGGTGAATGGGGGTTGTGTGGTTTTTAGTCCATCGACACTTTAGTGGCACAAGGGATTAGTCAAGTCTCTTTTTTTTTTCCTGATGAATAACTCCTACAGAAAGAATATATTTCCACCCTTCTCCCCCCTTAATTCAAAAGTCCCCGTCATATATTATGATCCAATACCACCCCTTACTCGCCCAACATAAATAGCCTATTTTTATCTTTATCTTTCTCTTTTCAAAATGATTCTTTCCATTTCTGTAGTGATTGTACGTCCTTTGTGCTTTATGGGGGGTTTCCACACATGGTCTACACATGACCTCATACATGGGCCCACACAAGGCGGTTCCTTTTATTCCCGATGAAAAGGAGGGTACTTAGGGTTAATGGGGATAATCCCGGGCTCTTCTGCTAATACACTAGGGGGAGGTTGGATTACTTACACCCCCTACACCCCCATACCTTTGGTTTGTTAGTTCATAGACTTGGTTTAATATTATTGGCAGTTTGTTATGTAACGTGTTTCTTTTTCCACCGCGTCTTACCACCCGTCCGGGATATACATATTTGAATAATATTAATGAGGTAGGGATGAGGAAGGTATAAATTAGAGGAGAGTTATCCGTATTTGCATGAAAGTAGAATGGAAAAACATTTTTAAAAAATCACTCTTAGTACGTTCGTGTTGGCTTCATTTATCACAGGGCTAACCTCAGGACTCGGTGATCTTTTGTTTTTTGTTTTTTTACTCTACGTCTTACTACCTTTTGGGTTATACGCTTATTTACTAACTCCTCTAATGGTTTTTAAGGATGGTATTTTGCGTGGAGGGAGAGTGGAAAATCATTTTGGGAAGACCACCCTCAGTCCACCCTACTGAGACTTCGAGCTTTGATCTTCTCGTCATCAGCAGTCCAGTCTACTAGGAGAGTGACACCTTAGACTATGCGGTCACTGAAGTGATGACCTAATGTTCGCGGGTTAGAACCCATCTGAAGTAAAGGATTTTTGCTGCCCAATACAAATCCGTAGCACAATTTCCTTTGGCGGTGAAGAAAAAGCCGTCGGTCCCATGTCAATTGTGGCATGTAGAAGAATTCTGGAAGATTTGTGAAAACATTACTGGCAAAATTGGTAAGCTCTTTCTCACTTGATCGTAGAAAACCAGTGTGAAAACCACACACAAAATCGTATTAGGGCCAACCGTTTGGTTGAAAATGCGTTAATACACTCGCCTGGTATTGAACCCTCAAACCATTATTATTTGTAAGAGTAAACTAAAGAACTTAAAACTTAGTACCTAAGCTCATCAGAGTGTGTAACATTTTAATTATAATTTTAAATTATAAAACACGTTTTAAGAAATTAACTTGATCTTTGGAGTAGTATTGAAACTCATCACAACAGGACCTTTAGAAAGGAACCCGGCTTAGATCATTATCTTGTCAGTGTTATATCATTTTTTGGGCTAATGTACTAGAACTTAAGGTAGGGGTTAGAGTAAGTTGTTACTTTAATTGATCTGTTTCATTATCACTTATGTTTCTGACAAAAATGTAAGTGGCAAATATATTAACGATACCCGTAATTAAATTCAATATATAGCCAGTCCCTGTGATGAATAGAGGGAAGGTGTCAATTGTAAGGTCAGTTGTTGACTTGGAAGACGATGTGTATAGTACCTTCTGGTTCAGTGAGCAATTTATCTACTCCTTATTTCCCTAGTACGCCTCTTCAGTGCGCTTGGCTTTAAAGCTGATGATGGGACTCTTGAGGATCTAGCCACTCTTGGGGTTAAATATATATTCTAGTGGATAAATTTAGATAAATTTTCCACACATAATCTTCTCAATACTTCTTGAATATTTGTCATGAGCACTGAGGAATTCAAACAAAAACCTTTTATATGAAGAGAAAAAGTATGCTCATGACAAACAATCAAACACGGCTGAGTTAAATGTGTGTAGAATATTAAACTAAAATTAAGCCATATTTTATATATATATTGACAAAAAAAACATAAAAATACTGGCTTTAACTCAATTTGCCTTCAATCCCACCTTGAGTTAAAAGTATAAATCTATAAAGTAATATTTACGTTTCATTTATTATTTAAATTAGAATCTAAAGTTTAATATAAGTAGCGACAGTAATGGATTATATTTTATTCTTATTTTAAAATTAGACTGAAACTGCAATTTTATTTTAGTGATATCAGTATGATTAAATTATTTTTAGAAATATGTATGAATATTTTCCTATAACCCTTTTTAAAGATTAAGATTATATAAATAACCCAAGTTTTTACTGTAGTTTTATAAACTTATTTTATCTTGAACTATTTATTATTTTGAAAATACATTTTACAAAATCATTGAATTATTAGAACTAATATTTTTAGCTCCACCTCTTACTACCCGTTAGGGCTATCAGGCTAATATACTAATTCGATAATTGTTTAAGGGACGGATAATTGTACCCGTATTTGCGTGGTTTAAGAGTGGAAAACCATCAACAGTACGCCCTTACCGAGATTCAAACCTTGATGACAATTCCTCCTGGGGATGTGTTTGATCCAGTTTTCCTTGTACCTACGAATCACATCTGAATGGTTCTCTTCTGACCCACCCTTCTTAGCATTTCTCATTTGTCACCCTCTCTGTCTAACTAATCTTCTATCTCTAACCCACATTTCAAAGCTCTTCAAGTATTTTTGTTCCATATTCTGAGAGTCCAGTCTCTGATCCATACAGCGTGATGTTCCAAATGTAGCAGAATTTCATCTACTTATACTTCAGATCCAAACTCAATTTATTGGTCAGCAGTAACATTTTCTTATTGAAAATCTCCCTGGTCCAGTAGGCATATTTTATCAGCAGACTTCCCAGGTACTTGAACTGCTATGTTTTCCAACTCCTGGTTTCCAATTTTAGTTTTCAGCGGCTTTTCCCTTTTTGAAATCACCATTTTATTTTAATTATAGTAGATCTCTTTGCAATATCTTCTCTCTATCTCCACAAATGGTCTATCATTTCTTGCAACTCTTCTTTTTATGATTAATAAAAACAGAAAATAACATTAACAATAATTATAAAATGGACAAACAATTAAACAAGAGATAATCAAACTCTACTCAAATTAGAATAATACGCGATTGTGTTGTACAACTCTTATCTTCAGATATATATTTTTTTAACCCTTGTCGGTTAACAAACAGGTCCACCACCAAACACACACGAATGAAATGAAAATCCCACCCCGGCTGTTAATTTCCCCGTTCATAATCGTCATCAGAATCAACACGTCCCCCTTGCAACCACCGTTACTAAATTATCCACCACATACAAACCACATTAATTGACACGACAGATCACTTACCCTGGCCGGGATTTAACCTACGAGCATAAGTACATTAACTCTACCCCCTCCTTCCACACTTTACCCTTTTATAAATTAACCAAAATAAATTGTTGTTTTGGTGGCCGAAATTGGATTTTGTGTTTAGTGTCACCACGGTTGGAAAATCACTCCCTGTAACCCACCTAACCCCTTTTCGTCATACCTCCCCCTAACGCTGGAAACCGTAATCCAATTATTTGAAGAGTTTAGTAATTAGCCATTAATTATACAGGGTGTTCCATGAAAACAGGGTAAGGTGTGGGGCAGGGGTGGGGTCATTCTAACGATACCACACCCCTCCACCACCCCCACTTTCCGTCCTTGTGTAAGCTGCTTGTGGTATTTATATTGAGAGTTGTTGGACCATTTAGTTTTGGTCGGAAAAAGATAATGGAAGGGGTAAGGGAGGGTTGTGTTTACATGTGTTCTGGCGTTAAGGTCAAATGTCACGTCCACCAAGAGGTTTGTTGACACCACTGACGTGCAAACTCACCCGAAGGATAACCTCCCCTATTAGTAGGGGTTAGGGAGTCCTAGACATTGGTGGCCACGCAGGCAAAGATTTAGTCTCATCTAGTCTGGTTTACCGGTGACTCAATAGTTAGTACGGTATCCTAGCAAGAAGCTATAAGAAATTTGATCTAGTACACTTATTAAGTTTTACTCAAAATCTTATATTTATGTGATTGCAGACTGAAAAAATTATACTCTATATACAATCCATTTTAATTGTAATAACCTTATTGACAGCTATAAAAGTTACTTAATTTTTCACGTATTCATACATCCAAATATGTGAATCGTCATGCTTGATCTATATAACTATGAGTACCTTTGGAATTAAAATAATAACATAGTAAAAAATATCAATGTTGGAAGCAAAAAATATGTTTGTATTTTCTAAAATGTTTTAAAATTAAAATTTGACTGGAATAACCTTACAATGTAAATTGTATTTTATAAGTACATTAGGCTTATTAGGTGTTTTGTTAGAATTCTGTGTTTTAAATATGTATGTTTCTTTCTTAATTAGTTTTATTTATGTTTAATTACTTCGTTTAACACTCTATTAAAGGGCATATTTTGAATAGATAATTAAAAGAGAGATCTCATAGAAAAAATGCCAACCAACATTATTTCTTATCCTCCCTTCAAGTAAATGTCAGTACAAACTACAGATTTTATTTATTCTAAGTGTTCACTCCATTTATTAGTAGTGTAAATATACTAAAAGCCTGAACGGGTAGTAAAACATGGAATTAGGCTTTCCTGAGCAGCCCATGCGTGAGAAAATAAAGTATAATTCATAAAATAGTTCAATTAATTTTACGAGCTAACCACAGGTTACCAACCCCTGTGGTGGTACAATCATTAATTTGTCATTAGTCTACAATGACCCCGGTTTCAAAATCCTAACCCCCCCCCCCACCCTCCTAACCAACACGAATAAATTTGGAACATAAAAATAGAGGTGCGAAAATAAATCCGCACCACCACTGCTATATTATACTACTAATGCTCCACAGGAGTCCAACATATTAAACGTTATTATCTAAATGCAAATGTCCCTTTAATTAATGGCCGGTACGCACCTCCTCCCTTTTCCTTCGTACCGCGTTTTCCTGTTTTATGGATGAGGGCCTTTGATACGAATATGCAGTTGTTCTTGACGCTCTTGGATAGTCATCTATTACACTCTTTTATGACAGGATATTCAATGACATGGGTCAAAGAGAAATATTAGGAATTGATAAAAAAAAAATATGTCTTTAAACGATAGCTAAACGTTGGGTTTATTATAAGATAACCCGCCTCGGTGGCGTATTTGGCTAACGCGCTAGTCGTGTTTAGCTCGACTGCTGAGGACGGGGAGATCGAGGTTCGAATCTCGGTCGGTGAACTGGGGGTGGTTTTCCCTAAATTGTTTTCCACCCTTCCTCCACGCAAATGCGGGTTCACTTCCTCTAATTCAACCTTCCCAATTCCTAATCCATTAACGTAATTAGTACTTAAAGCATATAGCCCGAAAGGTAGTAAGACGCGGTGCTAAATATTATTATTATTATTATTATTATTATTATTATTATTATTATTATTATTATTATTATTATTATAAGATGACCGTTCTTCCCTGATGTTGGAGGACAAGTCTTTATGCACTGGGCCAAAAACGTATTCCGATTTCGTCCCCGATTATTTAGATAAAATAATTCAATTTCTAATGTATAATATATCAAATACATATGTTAACCAAGTTTAAGGTTGGGATGTAGGTGAAGCGAAAAAACACCAGTATTTTTGCTTTTTTTTATTTAAGAAATAATTTATTTCACTTAAACAAATCAAATATTACTCCGGTTGAATCATTGAGCTTAATTATCTTCACATGTTGATATCAAGAGTTGTTGAATATCTGTCAAGGGTGTCCTGGAATTTACTGACAACTTTTTTATCTTCATTTAAAAAGTTTCTCATCTAATGCCGTTATGCTCATTACAGATATTCAACAACGGTTGATATCACCATATGAAGAAAATTAAACTTTGTTTCTACAGGAGCAATATTTGGTTTATTTTGTCCAAAAATAACTTCGCTATAAAAAAAAAGAAAACACTGATGAATCTTTGGGGAACGATGACCTTGAGTAAAAGATTAATCATGGATTAACGTACTAATCCACAGGTTCAGGGTTTGATTCTCGGTACAAGTGTTATTTTTCAATTAATTTAAATTAATATACTTATGTTATTACATTATATACAAGAGTTATCCTCACCGGAAGTCAAAATGTCATGTTCATTTATTCTGGTTTTCTGGTGACAGGAAGATCGGGGTTAGAACCTCGTCTGGATGTATTGAATACAGTTTTTTCCTAAATATATTTTCCCTTATATTATATTTTCACTCGCCCTTAACGTGAATGTGGGTGCGTTTCACATAGTCTCTACCTTTATCATCCCTGTGATAAGTCCCGAGATACCGGAAAGCTTTTTTAAAACCCAATTCTAAACCTTGACATTAATTATATGATTAGAACGAGCCTATTAACAGACAAATAATAAATAGCCCCACTTAGGTGGCCGAATAGTCTAAGACGTCACTAACACAATAGACTGCACTGCATATAATGGAGATATTGGGGTCCGAATCCCAGTTAATTTTACCAAGTGGTTTTTACTAAACATTTCAGCATTCTATCTCCATCCAAATGTGGGTACACTTTATCTATATTCAACATCGGTGGACATTTCGGGAGCTTTTGGCAACTTGTGGGGTGGCTGGCACCATTCGGGAGGCTGAGAAAAGTTAGATGTCCGGGGGACCTCTACAGGAGTCTTATGGACTACTGTATTATTATTATTAGCACCGCGTCTTACTACCCGTTCGGGTTATACGCACTTACGCTAATGTGTAATGGTAGGGTGATTGTGAGATGAAATGAAGGACCTACAGTTTAACGTGGAATCCGAACCACGGTGGAGGCCTGGCATTCCACACATTCACAAGATATCTTGTCAGAGGTGTAGGAAGGGTTAAACGGGACGACTGTAGGGGAAGAGACGTGAACCTGAGATTTACAGGAATGACGTTAAGCAAAAAACTTACGAAAGGATGTCCCCAGGGTCGGTCTGTGGGCCGATCTTTTGGGACGTAGCACTCGAACCTGGTTTAGTGAAGCAAAAGTCACTCCTTCAAACGATGGGGGAGGGGGGTGGTTGCTTTTGCGGACGATATAATCATAATTGTTGAAGCATCAATCATCTATAAGAGACTTAGAAGCTAACAGCACTTCTCACTGGGTTTAGCTCTTGGTGTAAAAAGGTAAAACTGAGTGTAGCTCCTGCAAAGACAACTTACGTCTATTCAGGGGGGTACTAAAGATAAGCCCGAGGTTTAAGATTGACGGACAGACGATACGACGAATCAAGGATACCAGATACCTGGGCGTGGTGCTGAATGAAAGGCGCGACTTCATGACGAACGGGGAGAGCGCATGTGGAAAAGCTTTGAGAGCTATTAATAAGATCGTCATCATAGGGCAGGGCAGATTTAAACTGTCCATTAGGTTGATCAGATTGTATCACCAGGCTATGCTGGCCTCTATTGTGTGTCTTTTTCATGTATCCTAACCTCTATACCTAATTGTGGATTTGGCACCTAACCTAACGTTCACGATGTTCCTATCTGTTTAGCATTCCTTGTAGCTGGTCCACCCCAGATATATTATGCCCCCGGGACACCACCCGCTAGATCTCACGCCACTTCCGGATCTAGTCCCCGGATCGGCGCGAGCTCCAGCAGGGGCGGGCATCCCCCTATCCGCCACCTGTGAATCAAGAGAAAAATCAGAAACCTTCAGAGAAGTGTACTTTTGAGGCTATTTGGAGTGTACAAGACTGTTGCTACATACGCTTTGTGTGTAGCCTTAAGTATCTGGCCAATGGACTTTGAGGTGAGGAGGAGAGTGGCATTGTATTGGATAAGGAAGAGGGATATGGATAAATTGGCTAATCTCACGAGAGAAAGGATAACAAAGGGACTTTAAGTCAGAAAATATCTAAAGAGGAGTGGCAATACGAGGGGGAGCGGATCAAAACAGGTAGAAGAACACATAGGATATTTCCAAGCTTTTCTGAACGGTTGGGAATGGAGTACCTGCAGCCCTTTCTAGGTTTGGTACATTTTATTATTGGGCATGGTCCATATAAGGCAGCTCTCTTTGCTAGACGACTGACAGATACAGAAACTTGAGATTGTTGAAAGGAGGTGACGCTGGAACACGTCGTGCTGGAGTGTATTGAGACGTTGGAAAATAGAAAGAACTTACATATACCATTGCAAGCGAGAACGGTTTATCACATACTGCGTGACGTAGATCGATGGAGTCTCCTGGATGCAATCGCGGATGTGTCCAAATACGAAAGAGATAAGTACTTATCAGCAATGAAAAATAGAGGACAAAATGGATTGGTCAATTTAAGACAAGGGTACAGGACGGAGAGTGACAGGGACATGACAAGACAGTAACGTTACAATAGATATGGATGACTCATACCAGTACGGCACTACTAAGTCCATAGATATTCCAAATACAGACTGGATTATTATCTGGCAGGGTAGAATATGGTGGGGATCTACAGGCAAACTAGAGCCTAGCTGAGGGAAGGAGTCCTCTCTGGATTACAGTAGAACTGATGATGAACTGGAGAGCGCCTTGGAGGTACAAGAGGACAACATCTTTAGGCGGAAGAATCAACCCCTAACTCATAGGATCCAGCCCACTTGGCGAGAAGTGTGTGTGATGCTGGGAAAGAGCGGTCGAGCGTATGGTCCATCCAGCGATCCATCAGGTGGCTGCTTTCAGTTTAGAAAATGGATCGGCGATAGTAACTGAAATACCCTGCAGCCAAATATAAGAAGGACTTGTACTTAGGTTAAATTAGTATTAAGTATGTTTGTAAATCCTTAGGTTAAGTTAGTTGTAGGTCCATAGGTGGCTATATTGTGGATAGTAATCTGAGTGAAATCTCCCTTAGGGCACCTCCCCAGGTTGCGGAGAGGGGGATTCCCATCACCGCTGAGATTTAGGTGTTTATAATAAACTTATTATTTTATTTTAAAAAGAAAATAGCTAAAAGATGTACGTTAGTTCAATATGTAGATCTAGGTTATGAGCTACATGCTAGTAATTGGGATGATAGTTTAAATAAATAAATAAATGGATTCAACCTTCCTCATCCCTAGCACTTAAGCTTAACTATTACGCATAATGTATAACCCAAATGGGTTAATATATATATATATATATTCTTACATTTATGAGTCAAACAAAAAATAACCTTACCATTGAGCTATTTAACGGAAAATACTATTTGTTGCTAGTTCTATCTTTAAGTAACATATTTCACACTTTCAGACGGGATTAACAGACCATCTGTTTCAATGATTTAAGCTCCTTTCTTATAAATAACTTTACGAAAATAAATTTGAGTTAGTACAGATTTAGGAAATATCCCTGTATTTTTCTATAAGTGGACACATACCATATTGTAATGACGTTTTGAATGTTATCCAGTGATTTATAATTACATTTGTAAGCATTTTTTACTCTTTTGTTCTACTGATTCGATTAATTTTTTTAAAATAAAGCTTATAGGTCTAAGAAGTTGATGAGTTATCAGGAGCTTTTAGAAATCTTGATTATGCATTTACAAAATCTAAAGTTTAATACTGGCAGCTGTTAGTACATTTTAAAAAATCTCCACGTATTACTACCCATTCGAGCTATATGTGTGAGTAATTACTCTAATGATTTTAGGTATCAGGAAGTTTATTCTTAGAGGAAGCATACCCACATGTGTGTGGCGGAAAACGTGGGAAACTATTTTGGAAAACCCATCCTCGGTACACCGGACCAATCTTTGAATATAGATTTCCCCGTTATCGCCAGTCTAAGCAAGAGTAGCGCGTTAGACCACGTTACCACCTAAGTGTGTTTTGATTAATTTAAAATTCACAGATACCTCTTTAAAACCATAATCTAAAGTGAATTTGAAAGGTCTCATGATTTTCTAAAAGAAGGAACTAATAATTCCTCTTTTTCCCCTGTATCCTTTGAATTGAACCTGTGTCCCCACGAGGTAATTGACAAGTGCCTGACCAGCTTGGCCACGACGTTGTCCCCCCTGTCATATTGTACTGTGCGGCATGCAACACTATGGCTGTTTGGGGGGGAAGAGTCTGTTAGGTTTTCAGGGGGTGAGAAGGGGTCATGCATCCTCCTACCTTAGCTCTCAGAGTCACGCTAGCCGCATTGCCCACATATATATACGCGCGCGCAGCCAACTGACCCACACGGCATCAATAGAGCATGAGATAAAACTCAGGGACCTGTGTTTTATTCACACTAATCACTTTGACCTTGAGTTTTCTGTTTAATCTTAGGTGTAAGGATGATAAATGTAAATTAAGGTGCGGCAGAAGGAAGCGCAAGTATTTTTACAGTTTTTATAGAATTGCAATCTTTTGGCAAAAATAAATAAAATATCTCTCCAGTATCAACATAGAGTTTAGTTTTCTGCACATGCTGATATCAACAGATCTTGAATATCTGTCAAGGGTGTCCTGGAATTTTGTCAAAACATTTTCTCTTTATTTAAATAGTTTTGACAAAATTCCAGGACAGTCTTGCCATATAATCAAGATCTGTTGCTATTAGCATGTGCAGAAAACTAAACTCTATGTTGCTACTGGACAAATATTTGATCTATTTTTGCCAAAAATTGTCAATTCTATAAGAACTGTAAGAAATACTTTCGCTCCCTTCATCCGCACCTTAAAGGTAAAACGTTCGCACTCACATGTAAAGGGGGTGGAAAAACCACAGGTGTAAATAACTTGTGAAAAACTACCCCAGAGGCAACCATTCAAGATACGTACATCAAATTTCATCGTCACTGGCAAGCCAGTTTATTGCGAGCCTGACGCCACAAACCTCGTCAGCATCAGTGGGGGCTTAAGGGATCTCTAGAAAAATCCCATAAGCATATAGGAGGCCTACGTCTATTTTCCTAGTAGACCATAGAACTTGGGCCCTTCCATTTTTCCTATAAAGGGGTCTAGATATTTCCAGAGAATTTACTAAAGACGCATATTCTATCAGCCCACACTCTCAGCACATTACACATATTTGAACACCTCTCTCTCCGTCATCCACATTGTGATCTATCATTAAAAGTAGTACCTCAGACCACAAGACCACCGAATCAATTGGACAGTTATTCATCCCTGCGAAGAGTAAGAACCCAAACTTCAAGAACAATACACACATTTTTTTCGGCCTTGTCCTAATTCTAACATGGTTAAGCACGCAAACTAAATGCCAGATTGATCTATTATTATTTATTTGCCGATCAGGTGGGTGTCCGAGTTGGAACTCTTAAGTGACTGAGGGGGAATAAGATACGAGCGGATTTTCTGTAAATTTGGTCTTTTTCATTACTACCCTAATAGTAATAATAATAATAATGATAATAATATATATATATATATATATATATATATATATATATATATATTTATATTACCACGTCTTACTACCCTTTCGTTTATGCGCCTGTGTACTAATTACTCTAATGATTTTAGAAATATGGAGGGTTATATTTAAATTAAGTGTATCTGCATTTGCGTGGAGGGAGAGTGGAAAAAACATATTGGTAAGAAAAAAACTCTTCGTACACCCATCCGAAATTCGAACACCGATTTCAACATTGATAGTATTTTGCTATATTCAATGTTACTATAAAGGTATAATATCTATTAAATAGTAGCACCTGCAGATCACATGAATTGACATAAATACGTGGGGGAAAAAATCTACTAACTTTTCTTGCTGCCAGACAAAGCTCGTTTTATGAAAATTGGATTTTAATATCAAGCGGTGGCACAAAAAAAAAGTATTTATTGAAAGCCAACTACCAAACCTTTGGAAAGTTGTTGGCCTGCTACGGCAATAATGTTACAGCCTGTAGTTGACTGCATGCTCCGTAATAAGCCAAAACCAACAAAGGGTTGTTATCAACCCCATTCGATCTTTTAGGGTTGAAAGGGGATTTCCAAGAGAGAGAGAGAGAGAGAGTAGTGGTGGGTAATAGGTAGATAGAGCGGATTAAATGGTCTCCGCCTAGCTAGTTTGTAACGCACCTGTAATCTACGTTGATAAGCAATATCAACCATCATCCCAGAGAGCTATATTAATAATGGATACTCGTTTGAAAAGTTTAGGAGGGATAGATATATCTATATATGCGTAACTCCAGAAATTTATTAAGGTTTCAAGTACTACTCGTTCTGGATGACATAAGAATTATTAAATTAAAATGAGTAATGTCTGACACCTTATCTACCGTGTGTCTTTTGGTACAAGAGGTTCCAACTTCAATTCCCCAAGTGCCAGCAAAAAAAAAAAAAAAAAATAATTGTTTGAATTGGTGATTCCTCTTTTCATAGTGATGAACCAATATTCAGGGTACCTGGTGCTTTATTGATCCTAGAGTTATTATTATTATTATTATCACCGCGTCTTACTACCCGTTCGGGTTATACGCACTTACGCTAATGTGTAATGGTAGGGTGATTGTGAGATGAAATGAAGGACCTACAGTTTAACGTGGAATCCGAACCACGGTAGAGACCAGGCATTCCCCACATTCACAAGTTGTGATTAATACACGCCTTGTCAGAGGTGAAGGAAGGGTTTGGAAATCAGATAAATCTGTGCTGGGACCGAGGATTGAACCCCGGCCGCCAGCACAGAAGTCTGACACCTTACCCCTAGACCACCAGGTCACCAATGATCCTAGAGTTAATGAGTATAAACACACAGTTGCTAATTATTGTAATTACTTGAATGTTTGCATGTGGGGATCACATTTAAATCAATTTAAAATAGTTTAATAATGACACCTGAAAATATATGGGAGTCAAACCCTGGACTATTAGCTTAGCCTGAAAATGCTCTACCACAGAGATATAGAGATATATATTTGATGTTCTGATCCACTGGTCCCGAGTTTGATTTCCTTGTCTAGGGGCCATTTTTTTTAAAACAAATTTAAATTATTTCAAGAACTATGCTAATTTGATAAGATTTGTTTTGATTTTTTCACCACGTTCTTGTAACCGTTTGGGATGGACGCAAAAAAAATATTACTCTAATGCTGTAGAGGTGAAGAAGGTAGAATTTTAGAATAAATATACCTGGATTTTCGTGGAGAGAGAGTGGTAAACCATGTAGGAAAAAAAATTTAAGTACGCATTTCCTCCTAAATTAAGTGTTTGTCATCCCTATCTAATTAGCGTGATTAAAGTCTGTATATATAGTTTGAATGGGTAGTAAGATGCGGTGTAGAAACAAGAATATAGGAACAAAAGGAAATGAATGTATGCGAAAGCAAAAAACCCTCTTTCACTTGTCTTAAACCCGATTAATCGGATTATTAGCTGTAAGTCTACGTTCAAACTAAAAAAAAATACCTAATTCGTGTTTTTTTGCGGTCTTCCCTTGACAACAGCCAATAAGCTTGTTTTTTTTTTAATATTAGAACACTGTAATTAAATTTCATTGTTATATAGCTTTTAAAACCTGGAAAAATGGCTTCACTAGTACCAGTTCTTTATTAGCTACCCTAGTAAAATCTAGGCGTTATGGATCGCAAGCAAGGTATTTACCTTTTGAAGTTGTTATTTATCAATACATTTTTGTGTTAAAATAAATGATATACTGCCCTATTAGATAATTATAGCTTAATTTTTTATAAACATAGTAATCTTTATAGTTATTGAATATCGGTCATACCTGCTTCAGTGGTCTCAGCCTAAGGCAGTGTTTATCAACCTTGGTGGTGCCGAACCCTCCCCCTTCCACTAACTGATGGGGGTGTTTTTTTTTAAGGGGGTGGTAGTGAGGCTTTTAAGTTGGTATGGATACTACAGCAATCATTTATGTTAATAAAAACATACATCAAAATATTGTTATAATATAATAAATAAATATTAAAATATCTTTAAATAATTAGATTTTAATCTACAATGTGAGACAAATTTAAGGATATTATCGCTGATTTTAGCATGGTTATTAAAGATAACTTTGGGGGAGTGGGTAGCCAGCGTCCATTTCTGTAAAGTGGGCTTTAGGGTGAAAATAATAATAAAGGAATTCACTTTTCTAAGGCGCCATTCTCTTGTTAGATGGCCTTCTGTAGACTGGGAAATCTATTTAGGTCGGATTTTCCCAAAATATATTTCCACTTTCCTTCACACGCAAATGTTGATATAGTAGCGTACTACCTAAAGAGGTGGTAAGACATTCTGATAAGAATATATATATATATATATATATATATATATATATATATATATATTAATAATCACAGTGAGATTTAAACTTTTTTTTATAAATAAGATAAAAAGTCCTGTTGCAATTTCACGATGTCCATGACAAATATTAGAACACTGCTTGGATTATTATGGGGAAAAACCGACTATATTCATATACTGAACTCCTTTATTTATTGAGTGAAAGGTATTTTTTATACGGATCTAAGCTATCGTTCTTTTTAACCCCACCTTAAGCGCTCTCCGTTAAATTAGAAGGGCTCTTAAGTCCATACATCCGGTGCGTGCGTACTTGATTTACTGAAAGGTGAACGTGAAATTACTAGGAAGTGAAGGGCTAAAGGGTTGAGGGTAGATATATAGGGAGAAGGAGTGTTTGATGGGTTGGGTTGAGGTGGGGAGTAAATTTCAAAATGACGTCACGAATACCCGACTAAGGAACTCAATGGGGGTGAATGTTACCTTTTAGGTCCCAAACATACATTACTAGTGAGGGGAGGAAGGGGGGGGTGTCTCCAAACAGTTTAATTTATTACCTCGAATATCACTCACATAGCGTTTTGTGTGGACAGCATTTATTCTTTTATTTTATTTTTTACAGTCACGCCAACTTCTTTCTATGAACACGTGATTTGTCATTGCATGTGGAATTTTATTCAAATAAAAAAAAAATGAATTGATTGTTTTATAAATACCCTGACGATAAAGGTTGGTTTTATGATTAGTTTGAAAAATTATTTACCCTACCCTCTGGTTTATAAACGAATTTTGATAGGAAGGTCTTTTTTATAAAACTAAAACGTATTTTTTTTAATCAACATTAACATTTTTATTATATTAATATTTTTATCTCTATAAGTATTGTTCATATCTATCAAAAAGGACATCTGCCAGAATCACATTACATAACTTACCGCATGAATACATGATTTATTTTTAACACCGCATCTTAATACCTGTTCAGGTTATGGGCCTACACATATATTATAATTATTTTAATGGGGTAGGGATACGGAAAAAAACGTTTTAAATTTGTGTAGAAGAAGTGTGGGAAATCATTTAGGAAAAAAAAAAAATCCCCGTATACCCAACTGGGACTCAAACCTCATCACCCAATGATCAGCAGACCAGTCTAGAGCGTTCACCCACTGAAGCGGGTTAAATAAATGTAGATCTAGTAACTTTTAGCTGCGTCATTTTCTAAGAGACTGGACTAATGATGACCGGGAGATAGGAGTTCAAATCCACTGGAGGTATTTATTGATAAATGGTTTCACACCCTCTCTCTTCCTTAATATGCGGGTACACTTTCTTAAAGACCAACCTTCCTCATCCATAGAATATTAGATCAATTAATTAATATGCGTAGAGCCCGAACAAGAAATAGGACGTGGTGACAAAAAAAAAATTTTTTAACTGTAAATAAAAGTTTATTCCTATGATATTATATGTAGAAATAAACTTTGATAAAATCATCACAGATGTTCACGTTGTCTGAAGCGTCAGTCTCGCCGCAGACTGAATGTCTGTTGATGTGGCGCCCAAGTTTTGAACCAACACACGTTTGTATTGGAAGGTGGTTTTCAACATTTGGTTTATCTTGTGTCAACACTAATGCTTGTGAACTTATTCTAAAATACCCTTCTCATGATAAGTTAGAAGACGTATGTATAAACTAAGATATATTTTTAACAAATAATTTAAAAAGTACATTATGTTTAATTTTTAACAAGTGAATGAAAAATTGTTTGTCTTTAAAAACAACACCTAGTCCCCTGCCCATTCATTCATAACTGTGAAAGGGAAAACAGGCATTTTACAAACTTATGATATATTTTTTGGCCAAGATAGGTAATGAATTCAGGACCCTTATCTCAGGAGACAGATACTGAGTTAAAGTATCGAACTAAAAGCTTTTTTAATTCATTTTGCACTCACAACCAAAACTCGGTTAATATTTGCTACTGATGTGTTACAGATTAAAAATATAAATGTATTTATATAATTTTCCTTGAAATATTTAATAATTTAAATTTATCTATTATTAAAGTTTGAGTTTCAAACTCTCCCACCAAACAATGATTATTCAATCGAAATATGCTATCATATGATACTCTTAGGGTATGTCTTTTAAAATAAATTTTTGGTCCTCTTTAATTATTTAAACAGATGCATCTGATCCAGAGAAATCTTCTCTTTGATATGAATACAAATATTGTAATTAAAAAGTTAAATATAGTAAGATCCTAAAAACACATGTTTTATTAAATGTATTGATACCTCATTAAAAATTTTGTGTTTATGATTGAGAGCTCCCCTTTAATTTGATATGCTCTATTAAATTATGTATCTAATAACTAATTATTATTATTATTATTATTACCACCCTGTCTTACTACCCGTTCGATTTATACGCACGTACGCTAATGTATAATGGTAGGATGATTGTGAGATAAAATGGAGGACCTACAGTTTAACTTGGGATCCGAACCACGGTGGAGGTCTGGCATTCCACACATTCACAAATTGTGATTAATACATGTCTTGTCAGAGGTGAAGGAAGGGTTTGGAAATCAGATAAATTTGTGCCGGGACCGAGGATTCAACCACGGAACCCCAGCACAAAATTCTGACACCTTACCTCTAGACCACCAGGTCACTTGAACCAATTATTCATAGATACAATTTTCCATTAACTATAACGTTGCTAGCTATAATTTGAAGTAATTTAATAGGAAGTGTGATTGGGTGTAGTAAGGGGTAGTAAAATAATATTTACTTTTACTTTAAATTTAATATCACAAATACAGACAAAATATATTATTTATTTGTATTAATTGCGACAAATCAGGATGTTTAATTTATTTAAAAATAGTTTTATTTTAATGTTTTATATGCGGTCTTTTTACTAGTATAATTATGAATAGGTATTTAAAGATTACGTAATGTTTTCACTCTCTTGGCATTATAATTATTAGGTATTTTCACGTGTCTTCAATTAACTAACAAAAATCTTAGTGTTTTTATTTCTTAATATTAAATATGTTTTTAATATTCGTTTGTGGTTCAAATTTGATCAGAAAAATCATCAATTGTATCGCTAAGAAATATCATTAACATAAAATTAGAAAACAATAAAATATCGTCAAAAATACATTGAATGACTATTGTAAAATAACTCTTCACTACAACATGTATACCGTACAAAGCTCTGGATAACATTCTCGTGAAATGGGTTTATAATTTTAAAAAAAGTATCTGCTTTATCAAAGAAATTTTAAGTTTTGGTAAATTACACAAACTAGTCGAGATAAATAAAAATGTATTTGATTTAAATAATAAAGTTTTCCATAGATTCTTATTATGTAAGAGAACCGTCATTTCCAACAAATTAGCTAGAGTAAAGAATCCAAATGAAATTGTTATTCTTTTTTTTTACGCCCTTCATTTGTTTATGTTTGTAACCTCTTGTTCAGTCAAGAATTAGTTAAATAATTGTTTTAGATTAAAAAAATTTAGAATTTATGTTTATGAATAAATTACTAATTTAAAATGGGGTTTGAAAGCTCACATCAAAGTCAACTTCCTTTCTTTCTTCATTATTTCCTCTTTAAATTTTTAAATAATTATTGTAGAGTTGTTGCTGGATGAATAATACTATTTTTTATTATTAGATCCACTTTATTGCAGATGAAAAACACAAATATTGATAATTCTAGCTTTAAGCGATATTATTATGTTTTAAGGAATATAAAATGCAGTCCACCTTTCTTAGGAATAGCATTATCTGATATCTATAAAATTTACTAGAGCTACTTTCAAGTTTCATACGTCAAGTCACAAT